>CAJVRN010000141.1:707500-715000 GCA_911728415.1 Lagocephalus sceleratus
CAGCTCGCCGTGCTCCATGCTGGACTGTGAAGGATTAATATTATTAATCATATTAATTAATATGATTAATGATATTAATTCATAGGGTTAGTTATTAACAACTAGTTAATAACGCCCATAAACGTCCTTCCTCCTTACTGTTACATCATAGTTGGGCTCATTAATCCCGCCCCCACCCTGGGTAACTCCTCCCACACAACCAGAGATGGGCGGGGCCAATGACATGATGTGGGCGGGGCAAATAGTATGTGTGGGTGGGGCTTCAAGTAGCTCATCAGCATTCAGAGCTCAAGGTCGTTCTTGCGTGTAAACCAGTGTGTTTGGAGTCCGTCTGAGATCAGACCTTCAGTTTTTAGATCAAAGAGCATTACTAACGTTTTATTTACATCAAAGGAGCGTAGAAAAGGAGCAGAACGTGTCAGCTTTGGTCTGGACGTGCGAGGGCCAGGAGAACGTTTTCAGGTGTGAACGTGTGAACGGAGGCTGAAAGGTTCAAGCACAATGTGACCCCACAGCTCCAGATGTGGAGTGAGGGATGATGAGTCGAGCCCAGAAAGATGATGAGGGGAGAGGTTTGAAGCGGATGAAGGTGACCTGCTGACCTCTAAACCCTCACACCTCCTGTGTGGAGGAACGCTCCTGCTAAGATGCTCTGGTTCTGGTTCTGGATCCTCTGGTTCTGGTTCTGGATCCTCTGGTTCTGGTTCTCCTGATTGTAGTTCCTCTGGTTCTGGTTTCATGGATGAATAAGGACTGGTCCCAGTCCAGTGCCCTGTGGAACTCTGGAGGAAACCTCACCACCGTTGACAGGCAGGAATCATGGAAGGACCAGTTTGGTCACAGTTTGATCCCAGTTTGGTCACAGTTTGGTCCCAGTTTGGTCCCAGTGCCCTGCCCAGTCTCTCTACCAGATGTTCCCATCAGCCGTATCAAAGGCAGCTCTTTAGCCACGGATGCAGAAGATGAAAGAGGAGCCTTTTCCTTTGTTGATTGTTGTGGTCCCCCCCCACACACACACACACACACACACACTCACACACACAGAGGTCAGGCTGATTCATCCTCCGTTAAAGGTGCTGCTCACATTAACGCTCATTAGCGCTTCTCTTTTCACTCGTTAGAGTAATTAGTGGGAACAAATGACGCCTGGTGGAGACCAGGAGGCTGCTGGGTCCTCCAGAGCTACGGTGGGGGCGGGGCTACGGTGAGGGCGGGGCTACGGGGGCGGGGCTACAGATCAGGTTCCTCCTCTTGATGGGGAGGAACCAGCCAACACTGACCCTGGTCCTCCAGAGCCTGGACGCTGTCAGGGGCGGGGCTACAGTGGGATCACCTGACTGCGAAGGTGGGCGGGGCCTGGGGGGGTCAGAGTTCAGAATTCAAAGCCCCCCCCGACCTCGATCGCTGACCCCTCATACGCGTTCAGTGCAATCAAGACAGATGGATGCTTAACTAGCACCCACGGACCCCCCCACACACGGGAGTGTGTGTGTGTGTGTGTGTGTGTGTGTGTGTGTGTGTGTGTGTGTGAGTGTGTGTGTGTGTGCTGCCCACGTCTCGGTGTTTCAGAACTCGGTGTTTTCAGAGGAACTCCTGTCTGTTGCCAGGTAACCACGGTCGTTTCCTCAACCACAGTTGGTCTTTATGCGCTGCTGAGCGAGCGCGGGAGGGGAGGTCTCCCGGAGAGCTGCTGCGTTCTTCGGGCAGTTCTTCAGGTCGTGACGGCTGTGATCACACCGAGCAGGTAACCCAGGGCGACGGGAACCACCGAACCAGAAGTCAAGGGCGTCTGCCCCTGAAGGTTGAAGCTCCAGAAGTTTCAGCGAGGGCTGAGGGGAAGAAGGTTCCTCAGGCTCTGGGGGGGTCAGTGAGCAGTGAGGAAGAGGAGTGATGAAGAGGAGTGATGAAGAGGAGTGATGAAGAGGAGTGATGAAGAGGAGGGATGAAGAGCAGCGATGAAGAGCAGTGATGAAGAGCAGTGATGAAGAGCAGTGATGAAGAGGAGTGATGAAGAGGAGTGATGAAGAGGAGGGATGAAGAGGAGGGATGAAGAGCAGCGATGAAGAGCAGTGATGAAGAGGAGTGATGAAGAGGAGTGATGAAGAGGAGTGATGAAGAGCAGCGATGAAGAGGAGTGATGAAGAGGAGTGATGAAGAGGAGTGATGAAGAGGAGTGATGAAGAGGAGTGATGAAGAGCAGCGATGAAGAGCAGTGATGAAGAGCAGGCTCTCCTGGTGATGGTCCTCATCACTGATGGGACCTGATGGAGGAACCGTCAGTGGCTCCACTTCCAACAGGAGGTGAAGCTCCAGGGTCAGCTGAAGGGCAGAGCAGGGTGTGTGTGTGTGTGTGTGTGTGTGTGTGTGTAAATGAAGCTGGGGTCAGTGTGAAACTCGCCCTCCCTCTCTCTCTTGCCGTCGTTCTTATCTCACAATTCCGTCTTCTGTCCACATCTTAATCCGTCTGCGTATCCGTGTGTGTGAGGGACCATGAAACAAGGAAGGAAATGGGTTCCCCACACTCACACACACACACACACTCACACTCACACACACACACACACGGTGCAATCACCTTTTAATTCCCTGTGATGTATTACTCGCTCAGGAACCAATTTTAGTGGCCAGAATTGGGCCTTAAATCACCAAATCAGCCGCCTCAGCCATCCATCAGGAGGAGCGCCGAGCAGACGCCACGACGGCCGCGCGGCGTGTAAACACGGGGATCCGCCGCCGCCAGGATAAATATTGTATCGACAGGGATTGAAGGATTTGTTTTAGCAGATAGACGACGGCCGCGGCTCTGCCAGAGCACGCAGCCTGATGGCTGCCAGCTGGCGGCGAGCGCTACGGGAGCGTGCACGTGTGTGTGAGCGTGCACGTGTGTGTGTGGGGGGGGATAATGTATGCATGCTTATGTGCAGCTCTTCCTTCTAATGAATGAAGATGTGGGCTGAAGAGCATCAGAACATTTGGAGCTGGATCAGCACCTTCAGCCTTGAACGGTCCTGGAATCCTGGAATCCTGGAATCCAGGATTTGATGGGAAACACTCATAGCGTCCAGATTTGTGTCCACTTCCAGACTGAAAGCTGATTCTGGGCTTCATATGGACCCTGGTCCTCTGCCCCCAGAGGAGTGTGTTCCCTCACGGTTACCAGGATACCATCAGAGCGCCGGCGAGGCTCCGCCCCCATCACGTTTGCATTTTCAACTCGCCAGAACAAAATGGCAGCCGAAGACTTGGGGGGGTGTCCGCTCCTCCTCCGGCCCCAGGCCCGCGCCCCCAGCACAACCAGCAGAGCCTACTGGGAGAACTGGAGCTGAGCGCCCTGGTCGACCCACAAGCCCCGCCCCCGAGGCCGCCGCCGCCGTAATGATTTTCACTTCTGGAAAACGGATGGGTGGCGTCCTGGAAGTGCGGCGTCTGCCCCCGCGTGCTGCCCATCGATTCCTTAACAGCCGCCATCCTTCATCTTTAGGGGCCGTGATTACTCCCGGGAACGCCGCAAGGACGCCGGCGGGGTCGCGGGGGCGTGTCTCCGCCCAGGCCCCGCCGGCGCCCGTCGGTCCTGATGTGCAGAGCAGACGGGGTCATCCCCCGAGCCCCTCGGGGAGCGAATCACCTCCCTCCCCGCGGGGGCGCCGCCAGGGGGCGCCGCAGCGGGACGCCGAGCGGCGGGGGCGACTTCCCAGGCGCGTCCCGGAGTGTTCTCCGAAGAGTCGTTCCTCGGGGGAATTCTGGGAAGACTCGGACGATGGTAGTCGGAGGGCTGGGCGGTGGGCGGGGCCTGGAGCGGCGGTCGACGGAGGTGAGCTCCATCAAACAGCCGAGCTCAAACAAGCAGCAGGATTACGCGCGTATCGCTTTCCGCCGCCAGGAGAGCGAAAACGGGCGCAAACAGGCGCGATAGCGGAACACAGAGTAAATCCCGGCGAGGCTCAGGGAAGATTAACGCGCTTCCGAAAACGCACAGCAGTCGGCTTTATTGGCTCCACACTGCTTAATATGGCCGACACGGCGCCGCCGCCGCCGCGTGGAGTGTGTACGCCGAGACAAGCAGCTTAACGTTGACGTGGACAAACAACGCCTGAGGACACGCAGCGGAGGTAGAGGAGTGTGAGTGAGTGTGTGTGTGTGTGTGTGAGTGTGTGTGTGTGTGGTGTGTGTGTGTGAGTGTGTGTGTGTGTGTGTGTGTGTGTGTGTGTGTGAGTGTGTGTGTGTGTTTGAGTGTGTGTGTGTGTAGTGTGTGTGTGTGTATGTGAGTGTGTGTGTGTGTGTGTGTGTGTGTATGTGAGTGTGTGTGTGAGTGTGTGTGTGTGTGTGTGTGTGTGTGTGTGTGTGTGTGTGTGTGTGTGTGTGTGTGTGTGTGTGTGTGTGTGTGTGTGTGTGAGTGTGTGTGTGTGTGTATGTGAGTGTGTGTGTGAGTGTGTGTGTGAGTGTGTGTGTGAGTGTGTGTGTGTGTGTTTGAGTGTGTGTGAGTGTGAGTGTGTGTGTGAGTGTGTGTTTGTGTGTGTGTCTGAGTGAGTGTGTGAGTGTGTGAGTGTGTGAGTGTGTGTTTGTTTGTGAGTGTCTGTGTGTCAGTGTGTGAGTGTGTGTGTGTGTGTGTGTGTGTGTGTGTGAGTGTGTGTGTGAGTGTGAGTGTGAGTGTGTGTGTGAGTGTGTGTGTGTGTGTGTGTGTGTGTGAGTGTGAGTGAGTGTGTGAGTGTGTGTTTGTTTGTGAGTGTCTGTGTGTCAGTGTGTGAGTGTGTGTGTAGTGTGAGTGTGTGAGTGTGAGGTGAGTGTGTGTGTGAGTGTGAGTGAGTGTGTGTGAGTGTGTGTGTGTGTGTGTGTGTGAGTGTGAGTGAGTGTGTGTGTGTGAGTGTGTGTTTGAGTGTGTGTGTGTGTGAGGTGTGTGTGAGTGAGTGTGTGTGTGTGAGTGTGTGTGTGTGAGTGTGAGTGTGTGATTGTGTGTGAGTGTGTGTGTGTGTGTGAGTGTGTGTGTGTTTGAGTGTGTGAGTGAGTGTGTGTTTGTGAGTGTGTGTGAGTGTGAGTGTGTGTGTGTGAGTGTGTGTGTGTGAGTGTGTGTGTGTGAGTGTGAGTGTGAGTGTGTGTGTGAGTGTGTGTGGTGTGAGTGTGTGTGTGTGAGTGTGTGTGTGAGTGTGTGTGTGTGTGAGTGAGTGTGTGTGTGTGAGTGAGTGTGTGTGTGAGTGTGTGTGTGTGAGTGTGTGTGAGTGTGTGTGTGAGTGTGAGTGTGTGCGAGTGAGTGTGTGTGTGAGTGTGTGTGTGTGTGTGTGTGTGTGTGTGTGTGTGTGTGTGTGTGTGTGTGTGTGTCTGTGTGTGTGTGTGTGTTTACACAGCAAATGAAGGAGTGGATCACATCTGCAGAAAAAAAAAAGAGACGGGTGACGATGACAGATGGAGCGATTGTTTCAAAGAGACTGACGGAGGAGAACAAAGACGCTCGTCGGTGCTTTGCTCTCACTTTTTTGCAGCTTTGATCACCGTGTCACCATTCATTCATTCATTCATTCATTCATTTTCATTCGTTCATTCGTTCACCCGCTCACAGAACAAAGGGACCAGTCTCACTGGGCCCAGAACCACCCAGCTGATGGTCCAGCCCGAACATCAAAGCTGTCTCATTTCACAAACAAGAGCCTTTGAGCTTTGATTTTGTCCCCTTTGATCTACGATAGAAATAAATTGACACAAAAGTAAAGACGGAGATGTGAGGAAACAGGCCCCCCTGGACCAGCACACCAGCAGCCTTACTGGGGCCTTACTGGGGCCTTACTGGGGCCTTACTGGGGCCTTACTGGAACATCACTGGGGCCTTACTGGAGCTTTACTGGGGCTTTACTGAGACAGAGAATTGGGCCTGTGTGTGTATATGGAAGTCTGTGTGTGTGTGTGTGTGTGTGTGTGTGTGTGTGTGAGTGTGTGTGTGTGCGAGTGACTGTGTGAGTGTGTGAGAGAGTGTGTGTGTGCATCCTCTGTGGGGTCATCTCTAGGTTATGGCAAAAGCAGCTTTGCTCAGTGGGTGATTTATGGCTCCAGCAGCTCTGTCAGGACCCCCCCCCCTTTTTCCCAGAGGCCTTTGCAGCGCTCCTTCCTTACGCCCCCCCCAGGAGGAGAACCTGCTAACGAAGGTGACCTGGCCAACATCGGTCCACACGTGTTGGAACCTTCTCTGGGTGAGATGGGGGGATGTGAGGGGGGCGGGGGGTGCACACCTTGACCCTTGACCTCAGCAGCCGCTGGGCCGCTCAGGTGTGTAATTACGAGTAAACGACGCTGAGACGGGCTGCGTAGCGTGTGACGCCGCTGGTGCTGCCAACAGGTCACTGCGGGGTTAAGGGAGGGTTTAAGGGAAAGTTTAAGGGAGGATTTAAGGGAAAGTTTAAGGGAAAGTTTAAGGGAGGATTTAAGGGAGGATTTTAGGGAATATTCAACGTAAGGTTTAAGGGCAGGGTTAAGGGAAATTTAAGGACAAGAGTAAGGGAGGATTTAAGGGAAAGTTTAAGGGAAAGTTTAAGGGAAAGTTTAAGGGAGGATTTAAGGGAAAGTTTAAGGGAAAGTTTAAGGGAGGATTTAAGGGAGGATTTTAGGGAATATTCAACGTAAGGTTTAAGGGCAGGGTTAAGGGAAATTTAAGGACAAGAGTAAGGGAGGATTTAAGGGAAAGTTTAAGGGAAAGTTTAAGGGAAAGTTTAAGGGAGGATTTAAGGGAGGATTTAAGGGAAAGTTTAAGGGAGGATTTAAGGGAGGTTTTAAGGGCGTGTCTCCGAACAAACGCTCAATCGTTCGTCCTCGGGTCATCGACGTGCTGCCTCATCGATCAGCTCAGGGCTCTCGACGTCGTCCTGAGGAGACGGTGATCGTCCGCCCTGGTGGACGTCAACCTCAACAACGGGGTCCTTTCAGCTCCAGCGGAGGAGGAGGCCCCCAAGCACGCCCCCCCCCCCTTATTACTGTAATGAAGCATGAAACACACTCAGCACACACGCCTGTGGAGGGGGCGACCCCCCCAGACCCATTAGACCCCCCCAGAACCCCTCAGATCCCCCAGACCCCCCAGACCCATTAGACCCCCCCAGAACCCCCCAGACCCCCCAGACCCATTAGACCCCCCCAGACCCATTAGACCCCCCAGAACCCCTCAGATCCCCCAGACCCCCCAGACCCATTAGACCCCCCCAGATCCCCTCAGATCCCCAGACCCCCAGACCCATTAGACCCCCCAGATCCCCTCAGATCCCCCAGACCCCCAGACCCATTAGACCCCCCCAGACCCCCTAGATCCTCAGACCCCCCCAGATCCCCTCAGATCCCCAGACCCCCAGACCCATTAGACCCCCCAGATCCCCTCAGATCCCCCAGACCCCCCAGACCCATTAGACCCCCCCAGACCCCCTAGACCCATTCGACCCCCCCAGATCCCCTCAGATCCCCCAGACCCCCCAGATCCATTAGACCCCCCCAGACCCATTAGACCCCCCAGACCCATTCGACCCCCCA
>CAJVRN010000141.1:720000-735000 GCA_911728415.1 Lagocephalus sceleratus
AGGTGCATTGGGGGGGTGACATTAGGGGGGGGTCTGTGATGGAGCCCAGGAGCCTCCAACAACCAGAGACCCCCTAACCACTAATTAATGTAGAGCCGCTTAAAGAAACGCTCCGCCTGGTCGAGCATGGGAGTGTGTGAGTGTGTGTGGGTGTGTGAGTGTGTGTGTGTGAGTGTGTGTGGGTATGTGAGTGAGTGTGTGTGTGTGTGTGAGTGGGTGTGTGTGTGTGTGTGAGTGTGTGGGTGTGTGAGTGTGTGTGTGTGTGTGTGAGTGAGTGTGTGAGTGTGTGTGTGTGGATGTGTGTGTGTGTGTGAGTGTGTGTGTGTGGATGTGTGTGTGTGTATGTGTGTGTGTGTGGATGTCTGGGTGTGTGTGTGGATGTGTGTGTGTGTGGATGTGTGGGTGTGTGTGTGTGTGAGTGTGTGTGTGTGTGTGTGTGAGTGTGTGTGTGTGTGTGTGCGGTCAGAAGCAGTAATGCTTCAGAGAATAAATTACAGCTTCTCCTTGAGGCTCTGAAGGGGACTGCATGAATTACACAGTTGAACTGTTACATTAACACGCACACACACACACACATACACACACATGCTCATATCAAAACATACACATACACAAACTAACACAAACACATATGCACACACACACCCTCACATCAATACATACACATACACAAACTGACATAAACACACATGCAAGCACATTAAAACACACACAAACTCACTCGCAACACACACACACATTATTGTACTTCTATCTTTGTGAGGACCTTCATACTTCATAATGTATTACCAGCCCCTTCCTCTGACCTCTGACCTCTCCTAACCTCAGTTGTAACCTCAACCTTAACCCAGGTCTTGCAGAGATCACACACACACACACACACACACACACACACCCTGTGTAATCGTCTGAGAATGTCAGGCATCAGACATCAGCGTTTCCTTCTTGATGCGCCTCTTCCTCATCGTCATGGTAACCGTCTCCTCTGTCTCAGGTAAATAGTGGGAGGGTCATGCGTCGTTGACGTATCTTATCAAAGGAACTTCTCCTGCAGCTGTTAGCGAAGCGCACTTTTCTGTTGCCATAGCAACGGCGAAGCGATTTCGAGCTGCGTCCTCGTGGAAGCGTGAGACCGGCGAACACATCTGATGACGCACGGAAAAGGGCAACAGCTGGAGATTACAGATGTTTACGTCATAAAAGTGACCGACAGCGCTCAGCGGGGGGGGGTGAGGGGGGGGGCGGTATTTGACCGTGTGGCAATCACAAAGATGAGTTCATTTTCTCTGAAAGAGTGTACAGTGCACAATAAAGGACACACACTCACACACACACTCACACACACACTCTCTCACACACACACGCATACTCACACACACTCACACACACTCACACACACACTCACACACGCATACTCACACACACTCACACACAATCACACACACACTCAAACACACACACTCTCACACAGACACACACACTCTCACACTCACACACACACTCTCACACTCTCACACACACACTCACACACTCTCACACACATACTCACACACATTCTCACACACACACATTCTCACACACACACACTTTCACACTCACACACACACTTTCACACTCACACACACACTCTCACACACACACACACATTCTCACACACACACACTTTCACACTCACACACACTTTCACACTCACACACACACACTCTCACACACTCTCTCTCACACACACACATCTCTGGTCCTCCTGTGACTCCCTGCTGTCTTGTTGTCCCTCAGGCCACCCTCCAAGCCCTCGGGTCCTGATGCTGCCCTACTTTCCCTCTTTTTTCTCTGTCTTCTCTCTCTCTCTCTCTCTCTCTCTCTCTCTCACACACACACACACACACGCACACACACACACACACACACACACACACACACACACACACACACAGACGTACAATTGCCTTCAATTGGCAGGTGCACCCAGCGTGAAATAACAGCAGCAGAAGAAAAGTCAGACATGGAGGAGAATGTGTAAAAGGGAAGTGGACATGAAGGGGGCGGGGCCATGGGGGCAGTGGCGAGGGGCGGGGCCATGGGGGTCAATGGCGAGGGGCGGGGCCATGGGGGGCAGTGGTGAGGGGCAGTGGCGAGGGGCGGGGTCAGAGGAGAGAGGCGGGGTCAGGAATTCCAACTGAAGCGGTGCTGTTGAGGTGGTTTGGGGGCGGGGCCTCAGAGCTGTCCAGGTGTGCAGACGCGTCCTCAGGTGAGGCCTCCACCTGCTCTGGGCCTCGCTCTGGGTCTGCTCAAGCTCTGAAGGTCAGATGAAGACGTTCAGGCTTGACCTCCGTCCTCCTGGTCCCACCCTCCTGGGGTCATCGGGGTCGTCCCCCACCCTCATCCGTCCCCCCGTCCTCGCTGACAGCCTCCTCCCGTCCCGTCCCGGCGCTGCGAGGCAGCCGGAGCAATAACTGTGACGGAGGGAAGCAATAACCCGGCGGGCGCTCATCAAATCAGAGGAATCATCAGGAGGAGCAAAAGCGCTGAAGAGACAGAACGGGATGTGATCAGGAGAGGAGCAATAAGGGGATCAATGAGGCGCGCTGCAGAGCAAGAAGAGGGACGCACCAGGAGGACGGGGACAAATGACATCCAGGGGACCACCTCTGGTCCCCCTCAGGAAAAACGCTGTACGGGGACCTTTGGACCCCCTGAGCTTTACTCTGTCCACACACCTGGAGCTCAAATCCCAGCCCTGAGATCTCCAGGTTCCTCTTCAGGTCTCCAGGTTCCTCTTCAGGTCTCCAGGTTCCTCTTCAGAACTCCAGGTTCCTCTTCAGAACTCCAGGTTCCTCTTCAGAACTCTTCAGATCTCTTCAGAACTCTTCAGGTCTCCAGGTTCCTCTTCAGGTCTCCAGGTTCCTCTTCAGAACTCCAGGTTCCTCTTCAGAACTCTTCAGATCTCTTCAGAACTCTTCAGGTCTCCAGGTTCCTCTTCAGGTCTTCAGGTTTCTCTTCAGAACTCTTCAGATCTCTTCAGGTCTCCAGGTTCCCCTAAATGACAGAGAAGATTCCAGAGCTCACATTCCCAGAGGAGATTCCTGCGTCGACGAGGGTTTCCCTCCTCAACCTCCTCATCAGAGGAGTCTCCAGGCTTCTCCACCACTCTGCTGTGGGGCGTGGAGATGACAGTCGCCATGGTAACCTCATAGATCAGCCGTCAGCGCATCGGCGTGTTTCCGAGGAGGTGACACCAGGATGAGACCCGAGGAGCTTCCAGGGTGACTCCGCCCCCTCCTGAAGGGCGCCGCAGCAGAGCTCCTTGACACTCGCCACCTTTGATCTGATTAATCTCCTCGTTCCGCCGCCGCGCTCACGCTGGCGGCGCTGAGTGCTTCGTCGATAACGTTTCCTCCTCGCCGCGCCGTGCCGCTCTTCCGGGCTGATGTGTGATCACCGGAACAAGCTCCCGTAATGAGGCCGTTACCCAGCAACCGGCGCCGCTCCAGAGCCCGGGTCCCCTTTGATGTCTTTGTTGTGACATTGTTCTCCCCTAAATACCTCAACACTAAATCAAAGCGCCTGACAACAGCCCAAACCAAAGGTCGTCATGGTGACCGCCCCAGGCCCACTCTCACACCCTCAGGTCTCCATAGAGCAGACAACTGGTTCCACTGGGACACACTGGTTGAACTGGTGGAGATGTGGTGGTCCTCCTGAAACCCCTGAAGGTGTGTGTGTGTGTGTGTGTGTGTGTGTGTGTTAGTGTGTGTGTGTGCGTATGTGTGTGTGAGTGTGTGTGTGTGTGTGTGTTAGTGTGTGTGAGAGTGTGTGTGTGTGCGTATGTGTGTGAGTGTGTGTGAGAGTGTGTGTGTGTGTGTGTGTGTTGAGAGTGTCTTTGTTCTCTTCCTTTCATCTCTTTCATAGTGTAGTAACAAAGGTCACATGACAGGATGGTGTCGTGGACAAATCGTGTAAAACGGGATGAAATGTCATAAAATGACGCGTCTCAGAATCAGCAACGATTTTCACAGCTGTTCACCTGTCGATGGGGGCGGGGCTAATGCAGCTCCGCCCCCCCACTGAGCCCAAACTGTACACTATTGATCCTGTTAAGAGCAAAGACATGTACTGTCCTCACAACACACACACATATACACACATACACACACACTCTCTCACACACACACCACAGACACTCACACACACACACCACAGACACACACCGACACACACACACCACAGACACTCACACACACACACTCTCACACACACACAGACACACAGACTCACACACCACAGACACACACACCACAGACACACAGACACAGACACCACAGACACACACACACATACACACCACAGACACACAGACACACACACACTGACCGATTTTATAAAGGAAAAAAACCTGTTGGCCTCTTTATGTGTTCTCTGTTGCCCCCCCACGATGTTGCCCAATTTAAAAATAATTGTGACATCCATTATGAGCGAGGACAAACATGACACGACATAATTAGTGGCTCCACGAGGACGACGGCGCCCGCTGAGAAGACAACGACCGACTTCATCTCCCCCTTCCTCACCTGGTTCCTCCCTCTGAGGGGGGGGTCCGTTTATCTCCCACGTAGACCCACCTGATGCCATTAATTACCTCCTCACACACACACACACTCACACACACACACACACACACACACACACACACACACACACACACACACTGGTCAAGTTGGGAGGGTCCAGATGAAAACATCTGCAGCAGAACCAATCAGAGCAGCAGGGGCTGTGGTCCGTCTCTCCTGGCCCCGCCCCCGGCCCCGCCCCTGGCCCCGCCCCCCGACAGTGCTGATGGGAGGGTTGATGGTTTGATTGCTCTTGCCTTGTTCTTCCTCGCCCTCATGGCCCAGATGTTGGTGCAGCTGTTGAGCAGGTGTGTCCTGTGGACGTGGGCGTGTCCCTTGTCCTCACCTCTGTCCCCCGTCTCCCACATCGGGGCCCGTGAGTCGGCTGGTCCTCAGCGCGACGGCGCTCCAGCGGGGCGGGGCTCTCCTCCGGCGCTCCGTGGCTCACCTCATTAAGCCGCCACCTCCGACTCAATTATCCACACCATTTAGCGCTTACTCAGTCCTCGTCCTCCCCCGTCTCTCACCTCCCCCCTCATCCTCCCCCCTCATCCTCCCCTCTCATCCTCTCCCCTCCCCCCCCCGCCCATCAGCTTTACTGCAGCAGCAGGACGGCGATACGCCACCGTGGTCGTTGAGCTCCTCTTCGTCCTCCACCGGTCCACGTTGGTCTCGCCGCTCTACGAGCTTTGCTCTGCTGCTCGATGACCTTTGACCTTTGACCTCCCTGAGTTCAGGTCCTGGTCTCGGAGCTTCTGGGATCTGGATCCAGGTCCCTCACAGTCCTGGTGGCGCCGTCCCAGGTGGGCTGTGAGTGACGGGCTCTGGGGGACGGCTGGAGGACGTGTCCTGAGATGTTTGGATGTTTGAAACGCTGAGGGGGATCAGTGACAGGGACTATCTGCTGGGGGGCTCATGGAGATCAGAACAGAGGGAGGCATCCTGGTGGACAACGATGCTGCAGCAGGAGTCCTCTCCTCTCTCCTCTGACTGTTGATGGGAACACCCTTGTTAAGCTGTTTACTTTGAGCTGGTGTCCTCAGGTAGGTTCAAGTAGGTTCATGTAGGTTCAGGTAGGTTCACGTAGGTTCTGGTAGGTTCATGTAGGTTCATGTAGGTTCAGGTAGGTTCATGTAGGTCCTGGTAGGTTCAGGTAGGTTCATGTAGGTTCATGTAGGTTCATGTAGGTTCATGTAGGTTCTGGTAGGTTCATGTAGGTTCATGTAGGTTCATGTAGGTTCTGGTAGGTTCAAGTAGGTTCAGGTAGGTTCATGTAGGTTCAGGTAGGTTCATGTAGGTTCAGGTAGGTTCATGTAGGTTCTGGTAGGTTCATGTAGGTTCAGGTAGGTTCTGGTAGGTTCAAGTAGGTTCACGTAGGTTCTGGTAGGTTCATGTAGGTTCAGGTAGGTTCATGTAGGTTCTGGTAGGTTCAGGTAGGTTCATGTAGGTTCATGTAGGTTCTGGTAGGTTCAGGTAGGTTCATGTAGGTTCATGTAGGTTCTGGTAGGTTCAAGTAGGTTCAGGTAGGTTCAGGTAGGTTCAAGTAGGTTCATGTAGGTTCAGGTAGGTTCAGGTAGGTTCATGTAGGTTCTGGTAGGTTCATGTAGGTTCAGGTAGGTTCTGGTAGGTTCATGTAGGTTCAGGTAGGTTCTGGTAGGTTCATGTAGGTTCAGGTAGGTTCATGTAGGTTCAAGTAGGTTCATGTAGGTTCATGTAGGTTCAGGTAGGTTCTGGTAGGTTCATGTAGGTTCAGGTAGGTTCATGTAGGTTCAAGTAGGTTCTGGTAGGTTCATGTAGGTTCAGGTAGGTTCATGTAGGTTCAAGTAGGTTCAGGTAGGTTCATGTAGGTTCAGGTAGGTTCATGTAGGTTCAGGTAGGTTCAAGTAGGTTCATGTAGGTTCAGGTAGGGTCATGTAGGTTCATGTAGGTTCTGGTAGGTTCTGGTAGGTTCAAGTAGGTTCAGGTAGGTTCAGGTAGGTTCATGTAGGTTCAGGTAGGTTCATGTAGGTTCAGGTAGGTTCAAGTAGGTTCTGGTAGGTTCATGTAGGTTCATGTAGGTTCAGGTAGGTTCTGGTAGGTTCATGTAGGTTCAGGTAGGTTCAGGTAGGTTCTGGTAGGTTCATGTAGGTTCATGTAGGTTCAGGTAGGTTCTGGTAGGTTCATGTAGGTTCAGGTAGGTTCAGGTAGGTTCATGTAGGTTCATGTAGGTTCATGTAGGTTCATGTAGTTCCAGGTAGGTTCAGGTAGAAGCTGCTGTGCCTGAAGCACCATCAGGTTCAGAGAGACTCTGACAAAGTCACATTCCCTGCTCTGGAGGACGCTTGAATAAACCACGGTCTGTGAACACAACACTAGAAGTCACCCAGCCGGGGAAGAGACTGATGATCTCTGAAGGTCCTCAGCTGCTGTCCTGATGGAGGCGGGGCTCCTCGGGGACGCCGTCCTCCCAGAGACCAGCCCGTTAACTGGACCCGGTGCAGAGGCGTGGGCTTGTCCAGACGCTTGCCCTCCTCAGGGGTTCTGACCCCAACGCTGAAGCTACAGATGATCAGGACCTGACGGGCAGCAGCAGCTCTGTTGGGTTCTGATCCGAGAGCATCAGAGAGCCCATCAGAAGCTCAGGTTCTGAAGAGCTCCTGAAGGTTGGGCTGTGATCAGGACGGAGAGCAAAGACGCGTAAACGGCGTCTTTCACCGGAGAACACCAAAATAGGTTACCTGCAGAAATCAGGTCAGGAGTCCCTGAAGTGAACAAACGGGAGCGGAGAAGGAGAAGAAGAAGAGACGGGAGCAGAAAACAAATCAAAGGCAGAAGATGACAGAAGAGTTAGAGAATAAAGCAGGATGTAGCCGAAGATATGAAGGCTGCTCCTGAGAGAGAGCAGCTAAAAATAAAAGCATCGCATCATCTGAGCTGAACGCTGCTCCAGGAGACACGCAGACACAGGTGGACGAGCACAGGTGTACGGCAATCAGCTGAGGGGGAGGAGTCAGCACAGGTGACCAATCAGCTGAGGGGGAGGAGTCAGCTGAGGGGGAGGAGTCAGCACAGGTGACCAATCAGCTGAGGGG
This sequence comes from Lagocephalus sceleratus, assembly GCA_911728415.1. Classification (NCBI taxonomy): domain Eukaryota; kingdom Metazoa; phylum Chordata; class Actinopteri; order Tetraodontiformes; family Tetraodontidae; genus Lagocephalus; species Lagocephalus sceleratus. The sequence goes on from CAJVRN010000141.1 coordinate 727,679, forward strand.
GAGGAGTCAGCTGAGGGGGAGGAGTCAGCACAGGTGACCAATCAGCTGAGGGGGAGGAGTCAGCACAGGTGACCAATCAGCTGAGGGGGAGGAGTCAGCACAGGTGTTAAGCTGTGTTAACCATGGTTAAGACAGAAGTGTTGTGTGATTGGTCAGGACTCTGGGGGGGCGTGGTTAACAGAGAAGTGTTGTGTGATTGGTCAGGACTCTGGGGGGGCGTGGTTAACACAGAAGTGTTGTGTGATTGGTCAGGACTCTGGGGGGGCGTGGTTAACAAGAAGTGTTGTGTGATTGGTCAGGACTCTGGGGGCGTGGTTAACAGAGAAGTGTTGTGTGATTGGTCAGGACTCTGGGGGGGCGTGGTTAACACAGAAGAGCAGGAATGTTGTACGACAACTGTGTAAGACTTACAGACCCACAAATGTGTAATAAATCATGAAATATGTTGAGCACGAAGGGGGCGGGGCCTAGAACAGGGGGCGGGGCTAGAGCAGGACGTTTCCACTAAAGTAAGAGGTCCCAGTATAACCAGTCCTGTCCCAGTGGCACTGTGGATCAGTGCTCACAGGCAGAACACACAGCCAGCGGGTGTGATGGTGATTATTGATCTGCCTCATTAACTCTGCGCGCCTGTGTGTGTGTGTGTGTGTGTGTGTGTGTGTGTTGGGGGCTGAATTAATGAAGTGCTGCTGTGAGATGAAAGAGGGCGTTTGAGTGGTGACACCCACACTTAACCCCCCGCCGGGCGCCCCCCCCACCTGACTTCCTGCAGCTAGACCTTTAATTTAGTGTTGTTTCCCCTCCGTGTGTCTGCTAATCACCCGCTCCTCCTGCACCGGCGCTCCCTGGAGCAAACGGATTCAGGAGGAGTTCACCTGGCGGAGCCAAGCGAGGCGGACCAGGCCGTAACCGCGGGCGACTGCAGAGGTCACGTCAGGTCACGGGACACGTCCACGCCCCGATGACCTCTCCAGAAGCGCCCTGAGTCAGAGGTGGGCATCGGCCGTTCTCGGCCACGCCCCCGGCGTTCCCGGCGCCGCCCGGTTGTTGGCGGTTCCCCCGGACTGGGTCGTGGGTCCATTTGTCTCGTTAAGGCCGGCCATCTCCAGCGGCGCTGAGAATGAAGTGTTAATCTCTCCTCTCATCAATCTGAGGGAGCCCCGAAGTGGCCCGGGCCCAAAACGATGACGAGCACTTTTACTTGTTTGGAGAAATAAGCGTGGGGGCTAAATTGAATTTTAATGGATCGCCCCCCCCAGTGAAAGGTACGATCCATTACCGCCTGATTGTAACGTTGTTTGTTGCCAGTGTTGATTTATGGCGGGAGAGCGCCGAGGACCAAAGGTGGGCGCGTCGGGGAAGGAGGCGGCGTGGAGCGTTGATGGGGTTTTAACTACAGCACGCCAGCGCGGGGGGGGGGGGTGTATTAGGAGAGGGGCGGCGGCTCCGACCGGGGTCCAGCCCGTTCCATCAGGAGCTGGTTCCGCCGGGCCAGACGCCTCATCCACGCTGGAACGTTGTTTCCGTCGAGGCCCGGACGCCCCCCGGCACTGCGTGGTTACCTGGTGACGGGGTGACGGTCGGGGGGACCGCGGGCCTCAACGGCGTCCTCGCGCGCGTGCTCGCCGGAGCGTGTCGGAGCGATCACGCTTTCTTTTGTCTTGTTTGTTTTTAAGCCGAGACAAACAGCGCTGATCCGGATTGTGGAAATAAAAACATTTCATTTTCACGCCCTAAATCCCTTTGACCTTGCTCCGCTCAAATCCTCGGCGGCGGCGGCGGCGGCGGCGGCGCTCCTGCGTGGCGCTGTTATTATCGCTGTTGTTCTCCGTTTCTTTAGCTGCTTATAAATAAAAGATAATGAAAGTACCTCTGGCGAAAAGAGGCCAGCGTTCCATTCTAACAGAGTCTTAACTGAGATTTACTTTCCTGTGTCGGAGGCGCACGCTCCGACCGAGCCGGGAACAAACGGCTCCATAAAGCGGATGAAGCCCGCCGGCCGGCTGGAGGGGGCGGAGCCAGGTGTAACGGCCTCCACGTGCGGAGCTTCAAGATGACCCCATCACCCAGCTGGTTGGGAAGCTCCGACGACTCCCGATTAAACACGGAATTATGGGCTTTGTGCCAACCTCCAGAGGGGCCTGACGGGCCCGGGGACGATGCTGCCCCCCAGCTCTCTGCCCCCCCCCTCCTCACCCCCCCCTCTCCCCCCCCCACCCCCCAGCTCTCTGCCCCCCCCAGCGCTCTGCTCCTCACCCCCCCAGCTTCTGCCCCCCCCCCCAGCTCTCTGCTCCTCACCCCCCCTCCTCACCCCCCCAGCTCGCTGCCCCCCCACCCCCCCCAGCTCTCTGCTCCTCACCCCCCACCAGCTCTCTGCTCCTCACCCCCCCCAGCTTTCTGCTCCTCACCCCCCCCACCAGCTCTCTGCCCCTCACCCCCCCCTCCTCACCCCCCAGCTCTCTGCTCCTCCCCCCCCCCAGCTCTCTGCTCCTCCCCCCCCCTCCTCACCCCCCCAGCTCTCTGCTCCCCCACCCCCCCTCACCCCCCAGCTTTCTGCTCCCCCTCACCCCCCCCCAGCTCTCTGCTCCTCACCCCTCCCCACCCCCCAGCTCTCTGCTCCTCCCCCCCCCTCCTCACCCCCCCAGCTCTCTGCCCCCCCCCCACAACTCAGGGACAAGGGCGTTGAGCTGTACCCACTCAGGATCGATGAAGGTCCAGAATCTCCACCACAGTCCAGATGTTGGTCCAGATGTTGGTCCAGATGTTGGTCCAGATGTTGGTCCAGATGTTGGTCCAGATGTTGGTCCAGATGTTGGTCCAGATGTTGGTCACATGAGCAAAGCTCCTTTGTTCAAGCCTTCTGACTGAGTGCTCCGATGCTCTCCTGATCCTCTGGAGATGCATCTACGTGTGCATGCATTAGCCTGCGTGTGGACAAACAAGAGCACGCTATCACAGCTCGTTGCTATCAGACCTTATCAGCTGATCTAAGCAGGTACAGTAAATCAATGTTCCTCCTCATTATCATGCAGAGTTATGCAGAGAGGTGCCTGAATCTACGCAGGTCATCTGGAAGCTCTGAAGAGATGTAAATGTTAATATAGTCCCAACCTATTTGCATTTTAATGACAACAATATGAACGCACACGAGTGTAAACAACAGCGGTCTGAGACAGACAGACCCCCGGTGGAATGTTTGGGGGCACACGGAGTTTGAGGCCCTTCGTACGGGCCGGGGTCGCTCCAGGGTCGGCCCTCAGGACTCGTTAAGGTCCAGGTGAGGGCAGGAACGAGGCAGGGTCAGAAGACAGCTCAGGTGTGCACCTAGCTCACACCTGAGCTAGTCGCTCACACCAAACGCACACACACACACACACACACTCAGCTCTGTGAGGCCTTCACACGCCCGGGGAGCGTGGGGATTTTCACGCACGAGCAGCCGCCTCCAAATTTGGGAGCGCAAACTTGACGTTGATGGAGCGCGCCGCTCCGCCGCGGTGGCGTCCTGAGGCGGAGCGGTTAATGAGCCGCGCCCCGGACGGGCGTCGGCCCCGTCCCCGACCTGGACCACCGTTGTCCTAACTGGCCTGAGGTTGAGGTGGACAGTCCTCAAGGCCTCCTCCGACACGGCCTGGGCTTCTTTCCTCACGCCCCCTTCATGGCCACGGTGGTAGAGCTTTCCTCCAGCTCTCAGCAGGCCTCTGGTCTGGTCTGGTCCCAGTACACGCGTGTTTGCTCACAGGACAGCGTGTCCATTAACCAGTGTCCCAACCATGGCTGGAGAGCTCAGCTTCTGGTGAGAAGGTGGACCTGCTGTGGGGTTAACCCCTGACAGGGGTCTCGAGGGACCTGCAGGTCCCCCAGGGGCCCAAGCGTACCGGTTCCTGTCTCTGGCTTTGACTGGTGTGGTGGGCGGGGCCAGGTCCTTCTGTGGACAGACCCACTGGACTCTGAGTCAGGACTTTCAGACTGGTACAGTGTCTCATGGACACCCCAACCTTCCAGAGGACCAGGGTGATCCGCTGCTCCACCTCGGGGTGGAGGACGCTCTGGACCAAAGGTCTTGTCCCCTCTGAAGGAGGACGTGTCCTGGGGACGGAGGACGGACCGTCCATGTCCTGGTTCTTCAGTCTCAAGGTGACCCGTGAACGCGTGCACCTTCAGGTGCTCTGGAGCGTCAGGTGGAAGCACGTTATCTAACACGGACTCCGCCTGAGGAGGGGGCGGGGCCTGAGGCCACTCCCTGGCTGCAGGTGAGTGGGTGTGTCCTGAAGATGGACGGATGCTTGTCTTCATATCATGAGCTGAACGATGACACATGCGATAACGACCTCTGATGCTGTTTATGGACGGGGGCGTTGTCGTGGGTAACCAGCCTCGACTGTACCTTCAGGCTGACGGGGGCCGCCACGGCCTCGATGGCTCCGCGTTACTGGTGGACTCAGGAGGGGAGGGATCTCCTAGACACCTGCGAGACCAGGTCTCATGTCCGCGTGTGGGCTCGTGGGGGGGTGTTCAGCGTAGCGCACCTGGGGACCCTGAAGGCACCACGGCAGGTGTACCTCAGGGTCCCATACGGAGCTGCCTCGTCCACGCCGAGCCGCGGCTGGTGGTGTCCTCAGAGGTAGACCCACCAGAGGACCAGCAGTGGGAAGAGCACAAAAGCACACACAGCCATCTGCACAGGCAACACACAAGGACACGCAAGGACCCACACAGTCCACTAGAGCGCACACTAACAGCTGAACAACACGACAACATAAATGTGTGTACCGTACAAGACGCAGAAGAACCTGGTCCAAAGTCCTATGAGGCATTCAGGGACCTGGGGAGGGTGGGAGTTTTCAGGTTTCTGTAGCCACGGTGTCATCAGAAGCCACCTTGTCCTCACATCTGTCCCCACATCTGTCCTGCCTGCTGCATCTGTCATCAACACACGCTGGTGTGTGAGAACACGCCGGTCTTTCATCTTTTGGAAATGTGATCTTTGGCTTTGATCTTTGGTGCGAGGGTGCTGTGGGACAGCCCCGAACATCTGAGCCTTCCTCCTAAAGACCGAGAGGACAACCACGTCAAGGTCTTCTGTCAAGGTGGAACCCTCCTCCTCCTCTTCCTCTTCCTCCTCCTCCTCCTCTTCCTCCCTCTCCTCTTCCTCTTCCTCCTCCTCTTCCTCCTCTTCCTCCTCCTCCTCTCCTCCTCTTCCTCCTCCTCCCTCCTCCTCTTCCTCCCCTCTTCCTCTCCTCCTCCTCTTCCTCCTCCTCCTCCTCCTCCTCCTCCTCCCCCTCCTCCCCCTCCTCCCTCCTCTTCCTCCTCCTCTTCCTCCTCTCCTCCTCTTCCTCCTCCTCTTCCTCTCCTCCTCCTCCCTTCCTCCTCCCTCTTCCCTCCTCCTCCTCCTCCTCCTCTCCTCCTCTTCCTCTTCCTCCTCCTCCTCTTCCTCCTTTTCCTCCTCCCCCTCCCCCTTCCTCCCCCTCCTCCCTTCCTCTTCCTCCTCCTCCTCTTCCTCCTCTTCCTCCTCCTCCTCTTCCTCCTTTTCCTCCTCCTCCTCTTCCTCCTCCTCCTCTTCCTCCTCCTTTCCTCCTCTTCCTCCTCTTCCTCCTCTTCCTCCCCCTCCTCCTCCTCCTCCTCCTCCTCCTCCTCCTCCTCCTCCTCCTCCTCTTCCTCCTCCTCCTCCTCCTCCTTTTCCTCCTCCCCCTCCCCCTCCCCCTCCTCCTCCTCTTCCTCCTCCTCTTCCTCTTCCTCCTCCTCCTCTTCCTCCTTCTCTTCCTCCCCCTCCTCCTCTTCCTCCTCCTCCTCTTCCTCCTCCTCTTCCTCCTTCTCTTCCTCCCCCTCTTCCTCCTTTTCCTCCTCCCCCTCCCCTTCCTCCTCCTCCTCCCTCTTCCTCCTCTTCCTCCCTCTTCTTCCTCCTCCTCCTCCTCTTCCTCCCTCCTCTTCCTCCCCCTCCTCCCTCCTACTCCTCTTCCTCCCCCTCCTCCCTCCACCTCCTCCCTCCTCCTCCTCTTGCTCCCTCTCCTCCTCCTCCCCCTCTTCCTCCCCCTCCTCCTCAGTGGCTGTTCCCCCACCACCAGCCCCTGACCCCCCTCCCTGCCCCCCCCCAGGCCTGGGTCCCGTGGTGGACCTGCCCCCCCCTGGAGCTGCAGTGGACCTGCTGCTTCTTCTGGCTGTGGCTGCTAATGACAGGATGAGAGGACCTTAAGCCTTCCTGTGTGTCTCCAGCTGGGGGGGGGCTACAGCAGCCTATTGATACTTGGAGGGGGCGTAGAGGGGTCTAGATGGTTATCTGCTCCAGAGGGTGAACATCCGTCCCCCCTCACGCTGACTGTGTGTTTGCACACACACTCCACACACACTTTAATTGCAGTTATGGATTCACAGCTCATTAAAAGGCCTTTTGTTTACATCCCTCTAATTCATTTCCAGTGAAGGGTGGTGTGGTGTCTCCAGCCGTTGCTAGGAGACGTCCCACCCCTCCCACAGAGACGCTCCTCGTGGTCGTGTGAGCTTCTGGAGTGTGTACGCTCTCTTGGAGGCTGTCCCACGTCCAGACACGCCCCCCCCACCAAGTGGGCGGAGCCAGCATACCTCCTGGGTGGTGGAGCGGTACCTGGGCGACCACTGTTGTGGGAAGACCAGAGGTCGGTACTTGGTCCTCCTCCCGGAACACCGGCACCAAGGTCCCCGCTCTGGTCCTCAGAAGGTCTTCACGCCCAGAGGAGCGTCGGGGCTTTCTCATGGACAGCTGAGGCTGCAGGAGCCCCAGATCAAACCAACGACCTTCACACGCCTGGAGGGACCGCTCCATGTGGGACCCTCTGAGGTCCATGTGGGACCTTCTGAGGTCCACGTGGGACCCTCTGAGGCCCATGTGGGACCTTCTGAGGTCCATGTCTTCACTTTCTGAGGTCCATGTGGGACCTTCTGAGGTCCATGTCTTCACTTTCTGAGGTCCATGTGGGACCTTCTAAGGTCTGTGTCTGGACCTTCTGAGGTCCATGTCTTCACTTTCTGAGGTCCATGTGGGACCTTCTGAGGTCCGTGTCTTCACTTTCTGAGGTCCATGTGGGACCTTCTGAGGTCCATGTCTTCACTTTCTGAGGTCCATGTGGGACTTCATGGGACTTCTGAGGTCCATGTGGGACCTTCTGAGGTCCATGTCTTCACTTTCTGAGGTCCATGGTTGTGAGGATGTTTCACTTTCTGAGGTCTGGGACCTTCTGTGTCTGGACCTTCTGAGGTCCGTGTCTTCACTTTCTGAGGTCCATGTGGGACCTTCTGGAGGCGTCTGCTGAGGCAGAAGGAGTCTGGTGGAGGAGAAGTGGAAACAC
>CAJVRN010000141.1:740000-747500 GCA_911728415.1 Lagocephalus sceleratus
GAGGAAGAGGAGGAGGAGGAGTAAGAGGAGGAGGAGGTGTAAGAGGAAGAGGAGGAGGAGGAAAAAGGGGAGGTTAGAGGAGGAGGAAGAGGAGGGGGAGGAGGAGGAGGAAGGAAGAGGAGGAGGAGCGGCGCTGCTGGCAACAGGGTTTTGTTCTAACGGTAGCAGCGCTCCGTCTGGCTTTAGCTGGAGGCCCGTGAGAAGGTCTGGAGCAACAAGAGCCGTGATGGCCAACGTCCACACAGACGTGATCGCCCGCTGAGCTCCTCACGTTAGCGGTTTAACCTGATTATGGGTTATTGATCCTGACCCACCCAGGGTTCAGCTCCGCTGCCCCCGGTGACCGTCGCGCTGTATCGTAGGAACGGCTGTAGCGGCGTGACTGACGGCGCCCTCTTCAGCCAGCAGGCGGGGCTGCAGCCCCCTGGCTCCGCCCACCCGGCGGGGCTGCAGCCCCCTGGCTCCGCCCACCCGGCGGTGCGGAGCAGCAAAGTGGAAAAGTGAGGCGGTAATGAAGGACCACCGGCGCTAATGATTACCTGTCCTCTCGGGTAAACGTTGGCGTTCCGAGTCCTCGCCGCTCCGGCGCGACGTCCCTCCCCGACGGGAGTCGCTCGCGCTCCGCTTTGATCGGAACACCTGGATGCTGATTCCGACCTTTCCGCTCAATTAAGAGCAGCTTCTGAGGCCGGCGCTGCTCTCGCCACCTCACTCGCTCGAAACGCTCCGGCAGATTCCAATTTCCAGCGTAAACAGAGAGTCCGACGGGAAGCTGAAGTAACGGGCGGGAGCAAGAGAGCGTCTGCTTGTGAGGAGTTTGTGTGGGGGTCTGGGAGAGGAGCTCCGAGAGGAGCCTGAGAGCAAGGTGTGTTTGAAGAGACGGGGGGGGGGTCCATATGTCCATCTCCCACCATTAACCGCTCACATCAGAAAAGGGCTCTTCAAGCGTGGAAATAATGAGGGGGGGGGGCTGCGCCTCTCGTCTCTTCCAGGATGAGAGATTGGAAACGCTACAGATCAATGTGGGATCAAAATGGAGGAGCGGCGGCCTCCATTTCAGGGAGGCTCGGCCAGCGCCGCACCAGCACCTCCTGATGGGTTCTGGTTCTGGGTTCCAGCAGCATCTCACCCCTGCAGGAGGTTTGGCAGTCAGGTGGATGATTGAGTTGAGCCGGACCCCCCCCTCCCCTCCCCCCCCCCCTCCCCCAGGCTGCTGCTTTCAGTAGAAATTAGCTGTGTTAAGGCAGCGACTAATCGCCTCAGCTGCGTTTGCCCAGCAGGCCGCAGCTGTCTGCATCTATAGGTAACGCTCGTGCGTATACGAAGGCCGGCCTGTCTCGATCAATATCCGCCCCTGGCCAAGGACGAGGGGGGGGGCGGGGGGGCAGGATGCTGCTTAATTTAATGAAACAGACATTACCTGGCACTCACAGCGCGGCGGGGCATGAGTAATCACGGGCAAATTCATTCTGGAGCCCAGGAGCGCGGGATTGCTTTCAATTAAGGGCGGAGTCAGGGAGCGGGGGCACGCCGCCGGGACGGGGGGGGGCCGGACCGGGCTGGGCTCCTGGAGTCGTCCCCGCTGACCCCAGATCAGATCAGAGTACAGAGCAGAGAAGTGTTGAGTGTGGAGCAGCAGGAGAAGCAGTCGACCCTCCGGAGGACCGGTGAAGGGGGCGGAGTCACGGCGGGCGTGACGCCCCGATGCCCCCACACGTGTGCGCTCCACAGGCGGTCGCACGCCCGAGGCCGCTCACTTTCCCTCGTGGCCCGAGCAGCCGACGAGAGGGGAGGATGGTGCTGGAGCGATGCCAGGGTCGGGGCGACGGCACCGAACGTGTTCCTCTTGTCGGCGAACAAACGAGCACGTTTCAATTTGGGCGACTGTGACATCGGTGATGCGGTCGGCTGGACGGGCGGACTCAGGTGTGCTGATGAACGCTGACCCCCTTTATACAAATGTGTGGGCAGACTTGTGGCTAATGGAGCGAAGCAGCGAGGCGAGGGCTGAAATACACCGACTGTAGTTACACCGGGACAGAACCAGAGACAGCCCCCACCTGCACCAGTACACCACCTGCACCAGTACACCACCTGCACCAGTACCCCACCTGCACCAGTACACCACCTGCACCAGTACCACAGCCCCCACCTGCACCAGTACACCACCTGCACCAGTACACCACCTGCACCAGTACCACAGCCCCCACCTGCACCAGTACACCACCTGCACCAGTACCACAGCCCCCACCTGCACCAGTACACCACCTGCACCAGTACACCACCTGCACCAGTACCACAGCCCCCACCTGCACCAGTACACCACCTGCACCAGTACCACAGCCCCCACCTGCACCAGTACACCACCTGCACCAGTACACCACCTGCACCAGTACACCACCTGCACCAGTACCACAGCCCCCACCTGCACCAGTACACCACCTGCACCAGTACACCACCTGCACCAGTACCACAGCCCCCACCTGCACCAGTACACCACCTGCACCAGTACCACAGCCCCCACCTGCACCAGTACACCACCTGCACCAGTACACCACCTGCACCAGTACACCACCTACACTAGTACCCCAGCCCCCACCTGCACCAGTACACCACCTGCACCAGTACACCACCTATACTAGTACCACAGCCCCCACCTGCACCAGTACACCACCTGCACCAGTGCACCACCTACACCAGTACACCACCTACACCAGTACACCACCTGCACCAGTACACCTAAACCAGTACACCTACACCAGTGCCACAGCCCCCACCTACACCAGTACACCTAAACCAGTACACCTACACCAGTACCACTGCCCCCACCTACACCAGTACACCTGCACCAGTACACCAGCCCCCCCACACCAGTACATCATTACTGTGCTAACAGCCTGATCCGACCCTCATCAGTGGAAGTCTCCTCTAATGTGACAGAAGCTCCAGAGGTAACTGAAGTAGCTGAAATGGCTCCACAGAGGGGGGGGGCACGCAACTAATGGATCCAGGAACACACAAAAGTACACAATACAAACTACACAACACACAGAAGGATGGGCTGAGGACAGAATTATCATAAAGAGAGTGTGTGTATGTGTGTGTACGTGTGTGTGTGTGTGTGTGTGGGATCAGAGCCCCCCTCCCAGAGGACCAGAACTACAGAAGCCTCCTCCCAAAGAGGCCGTTGTCTCGTTCTGTGTTCGTTCCGAGGCGCCTCAGGCAGCGTCCTGTCACCAGAGCTCCCAGTCGCCACGGCAACATGGAGGTGACATTTGCGCCCCGGTCGGGCCGTCGCCGGTCCTCCGGCCTCGGGCTGTCTGCGGTGTGGTCACGCTTGTTGGTGCTGTCAGGTTCTCCGTCTGCTCGCTAACGGTGGTTCTGGTGCCTGGGGGGCGGTGTGTGTGTGTGTGTGTGTGTGTAGGGGTCAAGGTGTGTGTGTGTAAGTGGGGGGTGAGTCAGGGTGTGTGTGTGTGGGGGGGGGCAGTGTGTGTGTGTGTGTGGGGGGGTCAAGGTGTGTGTGTGTGTAAGTGGGGGATGGGTCAGGGCGTGTGTGTGTGTGTGTGGGGGCAGTGTGTGTGTGTGTGGGGGGGGTGTGTGTGTGTGTAAGTGGGGATGGGTCAGGGTGTGTGTGTGTGTGTGTGTGTAGGGGTCAAGGTGTGTGTGTGTAAGTGGGGGATGGGTCAGGGTGTGTGTGTGTGGGGGGGCAGTGTGTGTGTGTGGGGGGTCAAGGTGTGTGTGTAAGTGGGGGATGGGTCAAGGTGTGTGTGTGTGTAAGTGGGGGATGGGTCAGGGTGTGTGTGTGGGGGGGGGGCAGTGTGTGTGTGTGGGGGGGGGTCAAGGTGTGTGTGTAAGTGGGGGATGGGTCAGGGTGTGTGTGTGTGGGGTGGTGTGTGTGTGGGGGGCGATGTGGGGGGGGTACAGATCCAGAAACCTTTCCAGAAGAGACACAAAGGCATCGTGTGGGTGGTGAACATGGTCCAGCTTTGATCTGCTCTGAAGCCCCGCCCTCTCTTTGATCTTCCCCAGGTACCTATGGACCGGACGAGGGCTGGGCCCTGGCCTACCCCGAGTGCAGAGAGAAGAACCAGTCTCCGATCAACATCGTGGACCAGGACACCAAAGTGTCCGCGGAATATCAGGAATTAACTCTGGAGGGCTTCGACAACGAGTCCTCCAACAAGACGTCCATGAAGAACACGGGAAAGACAGGTGAGAGCACGAAGGGGCGGTGTCTTCTGCTGCCCCTCCCCCAGCAGCGCTACGTTGGTGGGGCAGGTAGGTGGGGCTCGTTGGGGCCCACAGGCTCCAGGGGTCCTGGGTTGTGATCCAGCAACACTCACTGTCCAAGGACAGAGCCTTGCCTTGAGGGACGCCACAGCCAACCGGGCTCCTTAGACTGGGACAGGACGGGAGGAGGGGCGGGGCCTGTGCTGATGTCATCAGAGGGCAGGTGACCTCCAGGTACTGAACCAGAGCTCCACGAGGTCCGAGAGGCTCTGAAGCTGAAGGAGCTGCAGCAGATCTGAGATCCTGGCAGGTCCCTCTGTGGACCCTCCAGGCTGCTGGACATCTGCTGTCCTGAAGGTCAATCAGGTGGGACGTGTCCCGATGGGTTTTGACCCGTTCCCCTTCAGAGTCGGGCCTCTGGTTCAGGCTCCTGGGGCCCTGCAGGACCCCCATCAGCCACGGTCACTGGGACAGAGGGACAGGGGGACGGGAGGACAGAGGGACAGGGGGAAGGGGGGACAGGCGGACATGGTCAAAGGTGGAGACAGCAGCAGGCCGAGTGTCCATCACATTTCAGACTCATGGACAAAAGCTGCAGCTCTGGGCTGATCTCTCTCTCTCACACACACACACACACACTCACACACACTCATACACACACACACACACTCACACACACAGATTCATGTAATGAATTCTGGCGCCCTCCTCAGGCGGTCAGGGTAGCTACACCCTTCTTCTGGTCTTTCCTGAAACATTTGTGTGTCTTCACTAGACCCCCCCCACACACACACACACCCTGAACTGAGGTGTCTTCACTATACCCCCCCCACACACACACACCCTGAACTGAGGGTGTCTTCACTAGACCCCCCCCCACACACACACACACACCTGAACTGAGGTGTTTCACTCACACACACACACCCTGAACTGAGGGTGTCTTCACTAGACCCCCCCCCCACACACACACACACACCCTGAACTGAGGGTGTCTTCACTAGACCCCCCCCACACACACACACACACCCTGAACTGAGGGTGTCTTCACTAGACCCCCCCACCCACACACACACACACCCTGAACTGAGTGCGTCTTCACTGACCCCCCACACACACACACACACCCTGAACTGAGGGTGTCTTCACTATACCCCCACACACACACACACCCTGAACTGAGTGTGTCTTCACTAGACCCCCCCCCCCACACACACACACACACACCCTGAACTGAGCACGTCTCCACCCCTCTGGTCCGTTGACCTGTTCCAGTTCTCAGAGGTTCCTCTGGCGGGGGCGTCGCCACCTTCAGCTTTGGCCACATCTGCCCAGCTGTTCCACCTCGGAGGAGCAGGATAGGGCAGCGGTTATTATTGCGCAGCTGTGAGGGAGGGCTGAGGGGGGCTGATGGAGGGCTGATGGAGGGCTGATGGAGGTCTGATGGAGGTCTGATGGAGGTCTGGGCGCCGATCAGCTGACCTTCGGCTCACCCACAGCGATGGTTGATAAAAACACTTTGTTCCTTTAAACCAGCGAATCACCGACTTTCATGAGGCGCTGGAACAGCGCTGAGCGGAGTCACTCCTGGTTAGTCACTCCTGGTTAGTCACTCCTGGTTAGGCTCCTGAGCACAGAAGATCCACATCTTTCTGCTCTGTCGGAGGCTCTCACTCTCTAAATAATGGAGCTCACAGTGGGGAGGGGCGCCGAGGGCGACGCCGACGCATCGGCGCTGCCTCGTTTGAACCAGTCAGACCAGTTAAGAGAGTCTGACAGCAGCACGTCAGGCCCAGTTAACCTCACGTGACCATCAGAGTGACTGGTGGAGGAGGACGGGATCTCCTGTCTGAGACCAGAACACGAGAGCTGGGCCGGGTCAGGGTTTGGTTATGGTTAGGGTTATGTTAGGTTAGGGTTCGGTTAGGGTTAGGTCAGGGTTAGGGTAGGGTCAGGTTAGGGTTAGGTCAGGGTTAGGTCAAGGTTAGGGTTAGGTCAGGGTTAGGTTATGGTTAGGGTTATGTTAGGTTAGGGTTCGGTTAGGATTAGGTCAGGGTTAGGTCAGGGTTAGGTCAGGGTTAGGTTAGGGTTAGGTCAGGGTTAGGTTAGGGTCAGGTTAGTTTATGTTAGGTTAGTGTTAGGGTCAGGTTAGGGTAGGATTAGATTAAGGTCAGGTTAGGTTATGTTAGGTTAGGGTTAGGTTTGGTTAGGGTAGGGATAGGTTCCTTCAGGTTCCTTCAGAACTAGAGCGCTTGGGACAGAACCAGGCCCCTCTCAGAGATTGGTCAGGATCACAGGAGCCTTTACAGGAGTCCAGGTTCCTGTAGCCCACCAGCTGACCTCCAGGAGAGGTCACCCCCCCTCCATGAGAGGTCACCACCCCCCCTCCAGAACAGGTCACCCCCCCTCAGTAGAGGTCACCCCCCAGCAGAGGTCACCCCCCTAGCAGAGGTCACCCCCCAGCAGAGGTCACCCCCCAGCAGAGGTCACCCCCCAGCAGAGGTCACCCCCCAGCAGAGGTCACCCCCCAGCAGAGGTCACCCCCCAGCAGAGGTCACCCCCCAGCAGAGGTCACCCCCCAGCAGAGGTCACCCCCCCAGTAGAGGTCACCCCCCTGTAGAGGTCACCCCCCCAGCAGAGGTCACCCCCCCCAGCAGAGGTCACCCCCCCCAGCAGAGGTCATCCCCCTGTAGAGGTCACCCCCCCCAGCAGAGGTCACCCCCCCAGGCCTGTCCTGATGCCTCCTCCTTCTCCTCAGTGGCCATCATGCTGAAGGACGACTACTTCATCCGAGGGGCGGGGCTTCCCGGCAGGTTCAAGGCGGAGAAGGTGGAGTTCCACTGGGGCCCCAGCAACGGGTCGGAGGGCTCCGAGCACAGCGTCAACGGACGCCGCTTCCCCGTGGAGGTAAGGGGGGGTCAGGGGTTGGGGGTCAGAGGTCAGGGGTTGGGGGTCGTATGTGCTGGCTGTAGTTGAGCTCCGTCAGGGGGCGGAGCCTGCGCGGTGTCTCCCCAGCGACGGTGTCACTGATAATCACAACAGTCAGACTGGGGGGGCGCCCACCTTTGACCTTTGACCTTTGAGCGCTGCTGTTTTGTGAGGTTCTTAAAAGGCTCGGCGCTGCCTGCTAAATGTCGAGTGCAGCGGTCGGTGGTTCCCTCGGAGGCGGCGGGCCCGGCTGTTGTGCTGCCAGCGCCTGTTATGAGCTGTTGCCGAGCAGCCGGCGGCTGTCAGCGGCTGAATGTCAGGCGTCTGAGGCTCCGCCCCTTC
>CAJVRN010000141.1:752500-760000 GCA_911728415.1 Lagocephalus sceleratus
GCCCAGTTATCCCACCTCTCTGCTGCTCTCCTACTGATGCAGGGCTTTATCTCCATCCCCTCTCACTCACGATAAAGTCACTCTGTGAGTGTGTGTGTGTGTTTGTGTGTGTGTTCACGAGCGTGCATGTGTGTGTGTGTGTGTGTGTGTGGTTCCTGCCAGCTTTTACCCGCCTGCCCAGATTAGAGCAGAACTGTAAATTAACACACGATAGGAGACCTGAGAACATTGGTGTGTGTGTGTGTGTGTGTGTGTGTGTGTGTGTGTGTGTGTGTGTGTGTGTGTGTGTGTGTGTGTGTGCGTGCGCGCTTTGCTTCAGGTTTCACAGATAAAGACGTGTCATTGATGAATGGGATTTTATTTCCCATCATCCTTTGCTTTGTGTGAGATGGAACAGCCCCTAAATCAGCAGATGGATGGTGATAAGCCCCCCCCCAATGGTACTGGGGCCCGCCTGTCTCTCCTGTGTGCTGCTGAACTGGGACCAGTTGGTTCCCTGACACTGCTGGGGGACCCTTGAGCAGGTTGAGCTCCTCAACCAGCAACCTCTGTGGCCGCGCCTCACTGGTGTACACTGGAGTGTTCTGGTTGTACTGGGGGGTAACTGGTGCTGCTCTGCTGGCCCATCACGTCAGGGTCCTGCTGTTCTTACCCTGCTGGGGGGGCTCTGTCGGCTCTGAACGGCTGCTGCTGCTGCAGCGCCGCTCCGCTCTCGCCTCTTAAGTGGCGTTTTTAATCAGCACAGCTCTTCCTTGTTGCTCCAGCTGGAGCTCCTGGTGGACCTGGTTTGTTCTGGAAGACAATGGAAAAGCACATGTGAGACCTTCAGGAGACAGTCCTGCTGTAAAGACCTGTTTAGATGGAGGGATGAGGATGAGGATGGATGGATGGATGGATGGATGGATGGTGATGGATGGGTGATGATGGATGATGATGGATGGATGATGGATGGTGAGGGATAGATGAATGATTTATGGATGATAGATAGATGATGATGGATGCTGGATGGATGGATGATGGATAGATGATGATGGATGCTGGATGGATGGATGATGATAGATGATGATGGATGCTGGATGGATGATGGATAGATGATGATGGATGCTGGATGGATGATGGATAGATGATGATGGATGCTGGATGGATGGATAGATGATGATGGATGCTGGATGGATGGATGATGGATAGATGATGATGGATGCTGGATGGATGGATGATGATGGATGCTGGATGGATGGATGATGGATAGATGATGATGGATGCTGGATGGATGGATGATGGATAGATGATGATGGATGCTGGATGGATGGATGTGGGAGGGGCAGCGTGTGGTGGTCAGTTGTTGGGGGGTCACAACCTTGACCTCCTCACCCTGTAGACAAAGTGAGTGATGTTGTGGCCCTGACCCCTGACCTCGACCTTGAACCCTGACCTCGACCCAGGACCCTGCCCGCCCTGAGGTCCGTGGGTGATGGGAGCAGCTCTGAAACTGATGGTATCCATGGAAACATCTGTCTGCTGTTGATGACAGTTCTCCTTCATCCTTTTGTTCTCAGCGTCGTTCCATTTCCATTAAACCTTCAGAGATAACAGATGGCTGCCAGACCCCCCCTCACACACACACACACACACACACACACACACACACACACACACACACACTCTGAGGCTGTAGAACTCTCTTTCCGACTGTACTGGTTCCTCTGACGTTGACGTTCAGCCCAGCGCCCCCTAGAGGCCGCCCCTCCTGCTCTGCACCAGTTTTAATAATCTGGATTGCTGATAAGGGCAGACCCCCCCCCCCCCAACCTTTGTTTCTTTTTTGGGCGAAAAGCAATATCCCCCCTCCCCCCTCCCTCCCCCCTTCCCCCTCCTAGCCTTTATGAAAAAGTAACGGCGGTGAAATTGAAAAAGCCACAGCTGACTCTGAGGCCCATTCCTCATGTGATGCATTTCAATTGGCTTTTTAAGATAGATCGTACCAGGGCGACTCTAAACATATCTCATAACCCCCTCACCCCCTCACCCCCTCACCCCCTCACCCCCCTCACCCCCTCACCCCCCTCATCCCCCCCGCCTATAATCTGTTTTGTGGAGCTCCAGCAGTGAGGACGATGAAGGGCAGGTTCTATGTCCTGTACGACCTCTCACAGACGCCCCCTCACCCTCCTCCCCCTCACCCCCCTCACCCCTCCACCCCCCCTCACCCCCCTCACCCCTCCACCCCCCCTCACACCTTCCATTGTGGGTCTTCACACTCAGCCTTTGGCAGGTCACCACAGATCTGTCAGAGCCTGGGGGGGCCAGAAATACACCTGACACCTGCTGGAAGGGGCGGGGCTTACATAGATCCAGCCTATGAGAGACAAGATGAGACTGAGACCTATATGAGAATGTCCCCCCTGTCCCTGGAGTGTCAGGAGGGACAGGAGGGACACCAGGGTCAGGAGGGACGGGATGGACACCAAGGACAGAAGGGACAGGATGGACACCAGGGGCAGGAGGGACACCAGGGACAGGAAGGACACCAGGGTCAGGAGGGACACCAAGGACAGGAGGGACAGGATGGACACCAAGAGGGTCAGGAGGGACACCGGGAACAGGAAGGACACCAGGGGCACCAGGGACAGGATTGGACACCAGGGGCAGGAGGGACAGGAGGGACACCAGGGTCAGGAGGGACACCAAGGACAGGAGGGACACCGGGAACAGGAAGGACACCAGGGGCACCAGGGACAGGATTGGACACCAGGAAAACCAGGGACACCAGGTTCAGGATGGACACCAAGGACAGGGGGGAAACCAGGGACAGGGTGGACACCAGGGACACCAGGGACAGGGTGGACACCAGGAAAACCAGAGACACCAGGTTCAGGATGGACACTAGGGACAGGAGGGACACCAGGGTGTCTCTGATGATGACGTCCATGTCTCTCCATCTTTTTGTCCCCTCTCTTGTCCCCCCCAGCTGGTGGTCAGAGTTTGTTGTCTTTAGATCAGCTTTGTGTCCTCAGAAGGAGCGTCCAGCTGGTTCTGCTGGGACAGAACCGGTCCAGACACCTACCGTCCTGCTGTTGCCTAGCTACGGTGGTGCAGTACCCTCCGCGGACACGGGGGGCGGTAGAGAGAACACGTTATCTGTCCTCAGGGTGCACTTCTTTTATTTTTACTCAAATAAATGCGACTTTAATGCTTTGATGATGCTGTTTAATGGATGCGGTTACCTAGCAACGATCGCTGTTCTCCTGGGATTTCAGGGTTGATCACAAAGGTGCGCCACGCCTGTCGGGACGTGTCCGTCCTCTCAATACGCAGCTTCACCTGCGCTGCTGCGGGTCGGATTATGTTAATGAGCTCTGGGGACGCTCTGATTGGTCAGGACGGGCGTGACTGCGTCTTTGTCCCACGAACACAGGCGATGAGACAGCCTGGCCCAACGGGGACACACACACACACACCACATCACACACTGATGATTACCGCAAAATCAAGGGCCTACGTGGGACGAAGGGGAAGGCCTCGACGTGTGATTTCAGAAAAGGAACGAGTGTTTTTAGAGCGACGCCGCCGCTGTCGTCGAGGCTGGGCTGGCTAGTTAGCCGCCAGCGCTAACGGCGTCCATTTTAATAGAAAAACGTAAATTCAGCGACGTTTGATGGTGATGAACACAATAACAACACGTATACAATAATGAAGACATAACAGCGCAGCATCCAACAAGGGTGTGTGTGTGAGTGAGTGTGTGTGTGTGTGTGTGTGTGTGTGAGCGAGTGAGTGTGTGTGTGAGAGTGTGTGTGTGAGTGAGTGAGTGAGTGTGTGTGTGTGAGTGTGCGTGTGTGTGAGTGAGTGAGTGTGAGTGTGTGTGCGTCTTCTTGTTCTAGCTACTTACTGAGTACGACCATCCTCGTTCTACTATCAAAGTGAGGACGGCTGGACTGAGGTGTTTCTGAGGTGGGTCTGAGGTGTTTCTGAGGTGGGTCTGAGGTGGGCCTGTAGTGGGTCTGAGGTGGGTCTGAGGTGGGTCTGGGGTGTTTCTGAGGTGGGTCTGAGGTGGGTCTGAGGTGGGTCTGAGGTGTTTCTGAGGTGGGTCTGGGGTGGGCCTGTAGTGGGTCTGAGGTGTTTCTGAGGTGGGTCTGGGGTGGTTCTGAGGTGGTTCTGAGGTGGGTCTGGGGTGGGCCTGTAGTGGGTCTGAGGTGTTTCTGAGGTGGGTCTGGGGTGGTTCTGAGGTGTTTCTGAGGTGGGTCTGAGGTGGGCCTGTAGTGGGTCTGAGGTGTTTCTGAGGTGGGTCTGGGGTGGTTCTGAGGTGGTTCTGAGGTGGGTCTGAGGTGGGCCTGTAGTGGGTCTGAGGTGTTTCTGAGGTGGGTCTGGGGTGGTTCTGAGGTGGGTCTGAGGTGGGTCTGAGGTGGTTCTGAGGTGTTTCTGAGGTGTTTCTGAGGTGGGTCTGGGGTGGTTCTGAGGTGGGTCTGAGGTGGGTCTGAGGTGGTTCTGAGGTGTTTTTGAGGTGGGTCTGAGGTGGGTCTGAGGTGGTTCTGAGGTGGGTCTGAGGTGTTTCTGAGGTGTTTCTGAGGTGGGTCTGAGGTGTTTCTGAGGTGTTTCTGAGGTGGGTCTGAGGTGGGTCTGTGGTGTTTCTGAGGTGGGTCTGAGGTGGGTCTGAGGTGGTTTCTGAGGTGGGTCTGAGGTGGGTCTGAGGTGTTTTTGAGGTGGGTCTGAGGTGGGTCTGAGGTGGTTCTGAGGTGTTTCTGAGGTGGGTCTGAGGCAGGTCCACTCTGGTTTCTGATCTCCAGGAGGTCAAAGGTGTTGAGACCCTCAGGGGTCCAGACCGTGGTCTGGCTGGTGTGCGGGCCTCCCTCATGCATCGGTCTTGCAGGTATCGGCCTCGTTCATCGTGATCCAGCGCTGCGACTGTGAGGAGCTTCTATTAGAACAGATGAGCCTCAAATGAAAACATTTGTCTTCGTGCTGCAGGAAGCTACATCTGATTAACCAGGCGGCGCCGCGAACGCCGCCGCTCGCTCCGGCGCCACATTTATACCGGAGCGAAGCGCGTCATCTCGTTATTGTTTCATTCTCCCGCCGTCATTAGCGCGCTGAGCTGTCGCCCACGGCGGCTTTAATTAACGCGGTCACAGGCTGGTGTTGCTGCTCTGAGCTGCTCCAGCAGACTCACGGTCGGGTTGGCCACTCCGAGATGCTGCTGCTGCTGCTGCTGCTGCTGCAATATTAGCTGTGTCAATCACAGCAAACAACACACACACAAACACACACACATATAAAATGGGCCTTGAGAGGCAACAACCACTCGGCGAGTGTGTGCGTGTCTATTTCAGTTATTGACTTCATGCTGTGAGTAGGGTCTCTCTCCCACGCAAACAGAAGACCAAAACTGAACGTTTGCTCACTTTATTTACCCTCAGCACAGCACGGACACGGAAACAAGCAACGCTCAGACGAAGACTGAAGCCTGGCTGAAGCTACAGAGGGCTAGAGAAAAGCTACAGAGGACTAGAGCCAAGCTACAGGAGGCAAGAGTAAAGCTACAGAGGGCTAGAGCCAAGCTACAGGAGGCTAGAGCCAAGCTATAGATGACTAGAGCCAAGCTACAGAGGGCTAGAGCCAAACAACAGGAGGCTAGAGTCAAGCTACAGGAGGCTACAGAGGGCTAGAGCCAAGCTAAAGGAGGCTAGAGCCAAGATATGCCAAGCTACAGGAGCCTAGAGCCAAGCTACAGGAGGCTACAGATGGCTAGAGTCAAGCTACAAGAGGCTAAAGCCAAGCTACAGGAGGCTACAGAGGGCTAGAGTCAAGCTACAGAGGGGTTGAACCAAGCTACAGGAGTTTAAAGTCAAGCTACAGAGAGCTAGAATCAAGCTACAGGAAACTAGAGCCAAGCTACGGAGGGCTAGAGCCAAGCTACAGGAGGCTAGGGTCAAGCTAAAGAGGGCTAGAGCCAAGCTACAGGAGTTTAAAGTCAAGCTACAGAGAGCTAGAGTCAAACTACAGGAAACTAGAGCCAAGCTATGGAGGACTAGAGCCAAGCTACAGGAGGCCAGAGTCAAGCTACAGGAGGCTAGAGCCAAGCTACAGAGGGCTAGAGCCAAGATATGCCAAGATACCGGAGGCTAGAGCCAAAGTACAGGAGGCTACAGAGGGCTAGAGCCAAGCTACAGAGGACTAGAGCCAAGCTACAGAGGGCTAGAGACAAACAACAGGAGGCTAGAGTCAAGCTACAGGAGGCTACAGAGGACTAGAGCCAAGCTACAGGAGGCTAGAGCCAAGCTACAGGAGGCTAGAGTCAAGCTACAGAGGGCTAGAGCCAAGCTACAGGAGTATAAGGTCAAGCTACAGAGAGCTAGAGTCAAGCTACAGGAAACTAGAGCCAAGCTACGGAGGACTAGAGCCAAGCTACAGGAGGCTAGAGTCAAGCTACAGGAGGCTACAGAGGGCTAGAGCCAAGCTTCAGGCGGCTAGAGCCAAGCTACAGGAGGCTAGAGTCAAGCTACAGAGGGCTAGAGCGAAGCTACAGGAGTTTAAAGTCAAGCTACAGAGAGCTAGAGTCAAGCTACAGAGAGCTAGAGTCAAGCTACAGGAGCCTAGAGCCAAGCTACAGGAGGCTACAGAAGGCTAGAGTCAAGCTACAGGAGGCATGAAAATCACATGTGTCTGTGTGTGCTTGTTGGGGTCTCTTTGGTGCATCCCTGCATTCACCGAGCAGATGGAACATGTTCCAGATTATAATCCAGAGTGGTGTGCAGGCGCCTTGTGGTGTCCAGGGTTCTGGCGCTGACCTCTGACTCTCTCCCACAGATGCAGATCTACACGTACAACTCAGACGACTTTGACAGCCTGAGCGCCGCCCTGCGGGAGAAGAGGATCATCGCCGCCATGGCGGTCTTCTTCCAGGTAGGAGGCATAGACTGTTGGAGCCCCTGTTTCTGCTGGTTTGGGGAGCACTGGGAGCACTGGGAGCACTGGGATGTTAGGTCAACGTCGACGAACCCGACCGACGAAGGCAGTCCGGAGGCTGAGCTGGCACCCGCGCTGTCTCAGATTTATGAGGGGGCTTGTCCTCATCGATTTCTAACTCAATAAGCGGCTCTCCTGGGCGCCATCGATGTCACACGGACATTCTTCCGCTGCAGAAACGAGCGTTGGAGGCGTGTGCGAGTGTCAGCGGCTGTCCTGCTGCCCTGCTCAAAGGCTGCAGGACCCAGATCGGTGCACATGTTTCCTGTGGTTAGGAATTCCACCCTGTTGGAAATGTTCTGGGACAAATCAGAACCAAAGGTTCTGACGGCTGTGAGTCTCTTTGATCTTAAATTAATAATATATCAAAGACGTTCCTCCGTGCTGAGAGAATATGTGGGAACGTGAGGACACATTAGCCTCAGTGTGATTTCCCATGTTTTTTCCGAGGTCTTGTCCATGCTGATCGTGTCTTCCCGGGCTCGCGGGAATGACACGTGTTCCCACTCGCTTCTCAGCGGCCGCGGTGCTGATCTC
>CAJVRN010000141.1:770000-777500 GCA_911728415.1 Lagocephalus sceleratus
AAAGTCAGGCTTAGTGTGTGTGTGTGTGCGTGAGTGTGTGTGTGTGTGTGTGAGTGTGTGTGTATGTGTGTTTGAGTGTGTGTGTGTGTGTGTGTGAGTGTGTGTGTGTGTGTGTTTGAGTGTGTGAGTGTGTGTGTTTGAGTGTGTGTGTGTGAGTGTGTGTGTGTATGTGTGTTTGAGTGTGTGTGTGTGTGTGTGTGAGTGTGTGTGTGTGTGTGTTTGAGTGTGTGAGTGTTTGAGTGTGTGAGTGTGTGTGTGTGAGTGTGTGTGTGTGAGTGTGTGTGTGTGTGTGTGTGTGTGTGTGTGTGTGTGTGTTTGAGTGTGTGAGTGTGTGTGTTTGAGTGTGTGTGTGTGAGTGTGTGTGTGTGTTTGAGTGTGTGAGTGTGTGTGTTTGAGTGTGTGTGTGTGAGTGTGTGTGTGTGTGTGTGAGTGTGTGTGTGAGTGTGTGTGTGAGTGTGTGTGTGTGTGAGGTGTAGCTGCACCTTTCTGCTGTGCTCTGATAACGTGCACACGCTGACGTTCACGAGGACCCCAGACGTCTGTCAGCCTCCCAGCATCAGCTGACACTAGACGCATCATGTGACCCACACGTCATGTGACCCCGCACGTCATGTGACCCACACGTCATGTGACCCCACGCTCAGCTTTGATGTTTCAGTGACACAGGTGTGAGGCTGTATGTACGTGTACTGGTGTGTCACACCTGTTAGAGGACGTGAGGCTGGTCCATAACAGGTCTCCTCTGCTGACGTTCTTCTGAGGATCTGACTCACTGATGAGGACCATAACTCAGGTGCTTCACGCCTCACCTGTGCACCTGCACTTAAGGACGACGCGCTGCAACTTCTACTGCGTCGTGTTCTCCACCGATGTCTCAGCGTCCTTCACACTCGGACACAGACTCCACAGACGCTCCACAGACGCTCCACAGACGCTCCACAAACGTACCACAGACGCTCCACAGACGCTCCACAGATGCTCCACAGTCTCTCCACAGATGCTCCACAGACGCTCCACAGATGCTCCACAGATGCACCACAGACGCTCCACAGACGCTCCACAGACGTACCACAGATGTTCCACAGACGCTCCACAGACGCTCCACAGACGTACCACAGATGTTCCACAGACGCTCCACAGACGCTCCACAGACGCTCCACAGTTGCTCCACAGACGCTCCACAAACGTACCACAGACGCTCCACAGTTGCTCCACAGACGCTCCACAGACGCTCCACAGTTGCTCCACAGATGCTCCACAGACACTCCACAGACACACTACAGATGTTCCACAGATGTTCCACAGACGCTCCACAGACAGAAGCTCTGTGAGTGAAAGGACGCCCGTCCTCCTGAATGGTCTCCTGTGACACACCTGTAGGTGTGCTTCACCTGTGCTCTGGAGCTGGCTGTGTGGTCGCTGCTGCCCTCAGCTGAGTCGTGACGTCCCTCAGAGACACCAACGCGCTCTTGGTCACACATCTCACCTGGTCTGACTGGTCTGTGGCCAGTTAGTTGCCAGGGCAACGCTGATGGGTGGGAGTGGCTTAGACGACCTCATCTTCTTTTCAAACTCTGTGTGTGTGTGTGTGTGTGTGTGTGTGAGAGAGAGTGAGTGTGTGTGTGAGAGTGTGTGTGTGAGTGTGTGTGAGTGAGTGTGTGTGTGTTTGAGTGTGTGTGAATGCATGTGATTGTGTGTGTGCATGTGTGTAAGTGTGTGTGTGTGAGTCAGTGAGTGTGTGTGTTTGAGTGTGTGTGTGAATGCATATGATTGTGTGTTTGAGTGTGTGTGTGAATGCATGTGATTGTGTGTGTGTGCACGTGTGTAAGTGTGTGTGTGAGTGTGTATGTAAGTGTATGTGTGAGAATGTGTGTGTGATTGTGTGTGGTGGTCAAACAGGTCCCTCTAGTGGACATCAGAGGAACAGCAGCCCTGACAGGGCGCTGATGTTGAACATCTGGACTTGTGTCCTCAGTGTGCAGCAGCGCTCCCATCAACATGAAGGTGCAGCACGTCAACGCGAGCGCTCTGGTGGTGCGCTGGACTCGTCCCGAGGTCACCTACCACCCTCCCATCCTGCACTTCCTGGTGTCGTACAGCTGGACGTCCCACGAGGACAGCTACGAGGAGACGCACTTGACCGACGCCAAACACAAACTGGTGAGACTGGGACGGGGTGGGAGTGTTAACAGATGTGTTTACATCTGGAGGTCGAGGCCTCCAGCAGTGGTTGATTTAGTCAACACCCGCCCAGCCCTGACGGCCTTCCAGCACCTTCCAGCACCTTCCAGCACTTTCCAGCAATTTCCAGGACCTTCCAGGACCTGTGTATAAGCTGCTGTAGGCTTCCATGTGCAGCTGTTCTGGCTGCATCCACATCTGTCTGTGGTTTCAGAGCATCTGTCAGCCAGTGTTCATCTGTGCTGGTTACTTCTTAAACCATATTTCACACACAGAGATGATTTTACATCATAAAAATATGATTTTGAAAATTCCAATAACTCATTACAGGACAAAATTGTTTGGACGAGCTGCAGAACGAGCTGCAATTGCATCATTAAAAGGAGGTTTCTGAGACGAGGCGCGTCCGCAAACATCGTTGGCAAATGCAACTTTTTGTTTATGAGGGGAAGGGTGAGCTGAGGTTTTAATAAAGAAGTTATTCATTCGTCAGGGGCCCTTTGTTCACACACACACACACACACACACACACACACACGCACACAGAGGAACATGCTCCATCATTTCCATTTCAAATGTTCTCATCAGGGGCCAAAATGAGCACACGAGGCTCGCTTCTTCACGCTGTGGTCTCAGAATACTAATGCCGAGCTGGAGGAGCAGCAGCTCCACCAGAACCAGCACAAAGCTCCACCTTGGGCCAGCCCGGGGCTCTGTGGGCCCGCAGCAAGAGGGGGCTCTCACAGCGCCCCCTGCCGGTGGGAACAGCTTCTGCGCCACAGCTGAGAGGGTGTTGGGTTTTGATCCGTCTTTATTTATAACCAGAGCAACCTGCTCCGACAAAGGACAGATTACATTTACAAAATAAAATACAGCAGCTCAAACAAACCTCTGAGTCTGTGAGTCTGGAGGCTCCTGTGGGGGCTCCTGTGGGGGCTCCTGTGGGGGTTCCTGGCAGATGGACACTGAGGTCAGAGGTCATCCAGGTCCTCCTGAATGTCCAGCCTGGCCCCGTGGACACGAGGCTCCTCCAGGAGCGCTGGTCCCATATAAAAAGTCCCATATAAGAAGGAGGCAGGTTAGCCACATGACTACAAGGCCATTCTCTAATGGAGGCGTCTGAACTTCCTACTGTCTCAAGATGATGCTTGTTTCTGGGTCCAGGTCACGCCATCTCTTCCTGGTGTCCTAGTTCACTGCTCTGCTCTCTAAGTGCACTCACCCATTGAGGTACTCAGAACAGGTGATCCACAAAAACCTCAAGACTGCTGGTCTTTGAGAGGCCAACAGGGGGCTCCACACACTACCAGGGTGATGATGATGATGATCACACCCTTCCTCTGTAGGACATGTGAGTCCTCCACTTGGCCAGTCCTCCACTTCCTCCACAGTCTCGTGGTCTCTCAGGTGAACCCCCAGGTATCTAACCCCCCCAATAAACCCTGTCCACTAACACTGAGGTCATCTGCATAGATGGATTAAAATCCAGTAAAAACAGACCTTTGACGTCACCACCAGCTGACCAGTGGAGGAGCTCCTCCAGCCCTGGGGCTCTTCTGCCAGAGGACCCTGGGGCCCTGTGATCCTCACAGTGCAGTCAAATGAGTCTAACCTGCCCAGAGGAGCCAAGGTGGGTCTCCACCAGGCCCCTCATCGCAGGTCTGGAAGCAGGAGCCTCTTCACAAGAAGAGCTGGACATGATGGCCTGTCTTTGGTGGGAGGAAGCTGGAGAGAAGCACACAGGCAGGAAGAACATGCAACCTCACCCCAGCCTCCATCAACCGGGATTAGAACCTGAGACCTCCTGAAGAGAGACAGTGTGACCACCACACCACCGCCGCCCTGATCTCCCCATGTCCCCCTTAAACCGTCTTTAAATCACTTGAGTTAGAAAAAGTGCCGTCACTCCTTCTGACCCTTTTTCATTCCGTGACCCTCTAGTGAGAGTTCACGTGAGACTTTGACTGTCCAGGTGTGTGCTATGATTATGATAATGAGCGTGTGTTGACTGGCTGGTTATCATTTAACCCTCTCACTCCTCACACACCCCTCACTCCTCTCACACCTCTCACTCCTCTCACACCCCTCACTCCTCTCACACCTCTCACTCCTCTCACACCCCTCACTCCTCTCACACCTCTCACTCCTTACACACCTCTCACTCCTCTCACACCCCTCACTCCTCTCACACCTATCACTCCTTACACACCTCTCACTCCTCACACACCCCTCACTCCTCTCACACCTCTCACTCCTTACACACCCCTCACTCCTCACACACCCCTCACTCCTCTCACACCTCTCACTCCTTACACACCCCTCACTCCTCACACACCCCTCACTCCTCTCACACCTCTCACTCCTCACACACCCCTCACTCCTCTCACACCTCTCACTCCTCACACACCCCTCACTCCTCTCACACCTCTCACTCCTCACACACCCCTCACTCCTCTCACACCTCTCACTCCTCACACACCCCTCACACCTCTCCTCCTCACACACCCCTCACTCCTCTCACACCTCTCACTCCTCACACACCACACTCCTCTCACACCTCTCACTCCTCACACACCCCTCACTCCTCTCACACCTCTCACTCCTTACACACCCCTCACTTCTCTCACACCTCACTCCTCACACACCACACACCTCACACACCACACACCTCTCACTTCTCACACACCCCACACCTCTCACTCCTCACACTCCTCTCACACCTCTCACTCCTCACACCTCTCACTCCTCACACACCCCTCACTCCTCTCACACCTCCTCCTCACACACCCCTCCCTCTCACACCTCTCACTCCTCACACACCCCTCACTCCTCTCACACCTCTCACTCCTCACACACCCCTCACTCCTCTCACACCTCTCACTCCTCACACACCCCTCACACCTCTCACTCCTCACACACCCCTCATTCCTCTCACACCTCTCACTCCTCACACACCACACTCCTCTCACACCTCTCACTCCTCACACACCCCTCACTCCTCTCACACCTCTCACTCCTTACACACCCCTCACTTCTCTCACACCTCACTCCTCACACACCACACACCTCACACTCCTCACACACCACACACCTCTCACTTCTCACACACCCCACACCTCTCACTCCTCACACACCCCTCACTCCTCTCACACCTCTCACTCCTCACACCTCTCACTCCTCTCACTCCTCTCACACCTCTCACTCCTCTCACACCTCTCACTCCTCACACACCTGTCACTCCTGACACACCCCTCACACCTCTCACTCCTCACACACCCCTCATTCCTCTCACACCTCTCACTCCTCACACACCACACTCCTCTCACACCTCTCACTCCTCACACACCCCTCACTCCTCTCACACCTCTCACTCCTTACACACCCCTCACTTCTCTCACACCTCACTCCTCACACCTCACACTCCTCACACACCACACACCTCTCACTTCTCACACACCCCACACCTCTCACTCCTCACACACCCTTCACTCCTCTCACACCTCTCACTCCTCACACCTCTCACTCCTCTCACACCTCTCACTCCTCACACACCTCTCACACCTCTCACTCCTCACACCTCTCACTCCTCTCACACCTCTCATTCCTCACACACCTCTCACTCCTCTCACACCTCTCACTCCTCACACACCTCTCACTCCTCACACACCCCTCACTCCTCTCACCTCACACACCTCACACCTCTCACTCCTTTTTGGTGAGTAACTCTGAGTCCTTGTGTGCTCCAGGAGGCCGTCATTTCTCCGGTCTCTCCCGATGTGCTCTACCTGTTTCGAGTTCAGGCCGTCTGTATGAACGACATGCGCAGTGACTTCAGTCAGAGCATGCTCTTTAGAGGTAACGCACACACACACACACACACACACACACATCTAGGGGCTGGAGGTGTCTGAGATGATCTGACATGTTGAGTCTTTCCTCACCAGCCAACACCACCCGGATCTTTGAGGGCACGAGGATCGTGAAGACCGGAATGGTGAGTGGTGCACAGGTGACTCTCATGTCCATGCATGTCTTGTCCAGCAGAGGTCAGTGTGTGGTCGTTATGCTCCACTCATGATCCATCGTCCAATCAGAAGCCTTCCATTGGTCACTAGTGACTCACAGGACGTTCTTTGTGTTTCAGCCAACCGTGTCTCCGGCCTCCTCCGCCGACATGGCTCCGATATCCTCCGGTTCATCTACCTGGACCTCCTCGGGCATCCCCTTCTCCTTTGTCTCCATGGCAACAGGCATTGGCCCATCCTCCAGCGGCAGTCAAGCCACGGTGGCATCCTTGCTGACGAGCACGTTACTCGCTGGCCTGGGCTTCGGCGGGGGGGTCATCTCCTCCTTCCCCAGCGCCGCGTGGCCCAGCAGGGCTCCCGCCCAGAGCCCCACCGCCACAGGCCCCGCCTCCTCTGAGGCCAGGACGGGCGACGCCCTGGGAGATGATGTGGAGACCTGCTCTGGAGGAGGAGAGGATGGAGGGAAGGAAGAAGAGGAGGAGGAGGAAGAAGAGGACGAAGAAGATGATGATGACAAGAAGCAGGGGAAGACGAAGGGGTCTGTAGATGGGCGGAGTCAGGACTCAGCGCTGGGGCGACCTCAAAGACCAGCAGGACCAACAGAACCAGGGGGCCAGGTGTGTCTGGGCCAGAGACTCACCTGCAGGGTTCCCTCAGTGCAGTTCACCATGACGCCAACAGCTGCAGGCCCCATCAGGAAGAAGCTTCCTCGACCATCAGGGAGCCAGCAGTGATGCCCAGAGGGGGGGGGCGGAGGAGGTCCAGGCCCCTCCACATGCCCAGAGGTGAGCACCTGCTCAGTCTCATCTCAGCCTCATCCTCACACTCATCCTCATCTTCATCCTCAACCTCAGCCTCAGCCTCAGCCTCAGCCTCATCTTCATCCTCAGCCTCATCTTTCGTTTTACACTCTTGATGGAGTGACCCTCAGAGACCCTCAGTGACCCTCAGTGACCTTCAGTGACCCTCAGAGACCTTCAGTGACCCTCAGTGACCTTCAGTGACCCTCAGTGACCCTCAGAGACCTTCAGAGACCCTCAGTGACCTTCAGTGACCCTCAGTGACCCTCATAGACCTTCAGTGACCCTCAGTGACCTTCAGTGACCCTCAGAGACCCTCAGAGACCCTCAGTGACCCTCAGTGACCTTCAGTGACCCTCAGTGACCCTCAGAGACCTTCAGTGACCCTCAGTGACCCTCAGAAACCCTTAGAGACCCTCAGTGACCCTCAGAGACCCTCAGTGACCCTCAGTGACCCTCGGTGACCCTCAGTGACCCTCAGAGACCCTCAGTGA
>CAJVRN010000141.1:787500-792500 GCA_911728415.1 Lagocephalus sceleratus
TCACCCCCCTGTTCCTCACCCCTCTCACCCTCTCACCCCCTCTCAC
The DNA here is from genome assembly GCA_911728415.1 of Lagocephalus sceleratus. Classification (NCBI taxonomy): domain Eukaryota; kingdom Metazoa; phylum Chordata; class Actinopteri; order Tetraodontiformes; family Tetraodontidae; genus Lagocephalus; species Lagocephalus sceleratus. The sequence goes on from CAJVRN010000141.1 coordinate 787,547, forward strand.
CCTCTCTCCCCCGTTCCTCCCCCCGTTCCTCACCCTCCCCCCGTTCTCCCCCGTTCCTCACCCTCTCCCCCCCGTTCCTCCCCCCGTTCCTCACCCTCTCCCTCGTTCCTCACCCTCTCCCCCCCGTTCCTCACCCTCTCCCCCCGTTCTCCCCCCGTTCCTCACCCTCTCCCCCCCGTTCCTCCCCCCGTTCTCCCCCCGTTCCTCACCCCTCCCCCCCGTTCCTCACCCTCCCCCCGTTTTTCACCCCCCGTTCCTCCCCCCGTTCCTCCCCCCTTCCTCACCCTCCCCCCGTTCCTCCCCCTGTTCCTCACCCTCTCCCCCCGTTTTTCACCCCCCGTTTCTCCCCCCGTTCCTCCCCCGGTTCCTCACCCTCCCCCGTTCCTCCCCCGTTCCTCACCCTCCCCCCCGTTCCTCCCCCGTTCCTCCCACCCTCCCCCCGTTCCTCACCCTCCCCCCCGTTCTCCCCCGTTCCTCACCCTCCCCCGTTCCTCCCCCCTGTTCCTCACCCTCTCCCCCCGTTTTTCACCCCCCGTTCCTCCCCCGTTCTCCCCCGTTCCTCACCCTCCCCCCCGTTCCTCCCCCCCGTTCCCCCCCCGTTCCTCACCCTCCCCCCGTTCCTCCCCCGTTCCTCACCCTCCCCCGTTCCTCCCCCCGTTCCTCCCCCCCGTTCCTCACCCTCCCCCGTTCTCCCCCCTCTTTCCCTCCTCTGCCCCCCCTCACTCTCCCCCCGTTCCTCACCCTCCCCCGTTCTCCCCCCCGTTCCTCACCCTCCCCCGTTCTCCCCCGTTCCTCACCCCTCCCCCCGTTCTCCCCCCGTTCCTCACCCTCCCCCCGTTCTCCCCTCCGTTCCTCACCCTCCCCCGTTCCTCCCCCCCGTTCCTCACCCTCCCCCCGTTCTCCCCCTCCGTTCCTCACCCTCCCCCGTTCCTCCCCCCGTTCCTCACCCCTCCCCCGTTCCTCCCCTCCGTTCCTCACCCTCCCCCGTTTCCTCCCCCGTTCCTCACCCGGTTCCTCACCCTCCCCCCGTTCCTCCCCCCGTTCCTCCCACCCTCCCCCCGTTCCTCCCCCGGTTCCTCACCCTCCCCCCGTTCCTCCCCCGTTCCTCACCCTCCCCCGTTGCTCCCCCGTTCCTCACCCTCCCCCGTTTCCTCCCCCGTTCCTCCCCCGGTTCCTCACCCCTCCCCCGTTTCTCCCCTCGTTCCTCACCCTCCCCCCGTTCCTCACCCTCCCCCCCGTTCCTCCCCCCGTTCCTCCCCCGTTCCCTCACCCCTCCCCCCGTTCCCTCACCCCCCCCCCGTTCCTCACCCGGTTCCTCACCCTCCCCCCGTTCCTCCCCCCGTTCCTCCCCCGTTCCTCACCCCTCCCCCCCGTTCCTCCCCCGTTCCTCACCCTCCCCCCGTTCCTCCCCCGGTTCCTCACCCTCCCCCCGTTCCTACCCCCGTTCCTCCCCCCGTTCCTCCCCCCGTTCCTCACCCCTCCCCCCGTTCCCCCCCCCGTTCCTCCCCCCGTTCCTCACCCTCCCCCCGTTCCTCCCCCCGTTCCTCCCCCGTTCCTCACCCTCCCCCGTTGCTCCCCCCGTTCCTCACCCTCCCCCCGTTGCTCCCCCGTTCCTCACCCTCCCCCGTTCCTCACCCTCCCCCCCGTTCCTCCCCCGTTCCTCACCCTCCCCCGTTGCTCCCCCCGTTCCTCACCCTCCCCCCGTTCCTCCCCCCGTTCCTCACCCTCCCCCCCGTTCTCCCCCCCCGTTCCTCACCCCTCCCCCCCGTTGCTCCCCCGTTCCTCACCCTCCCCCCCGTTCCTCCCCCCGTTCCTCCCCCCGTTCCTCCCCCCCGTTCCTCCCCCGTTCCTCACCCTCCCCCCGTTCTCCCCCCGTTCCTCACCCTCCCCCCGTTGCTCCCCCGTTCCTCACCCTCCCCCCGTTCCTCACCCTCCCCCGTTCCTCCCCCGTTCCTCCCCCGTTCCTCACCCTCCCCCCTGTCCCCAGGGCTTCCGGAGGGGGGGGGCCTACATAGCGGCCCAGGGCCCGCTGCGCTGCACCTTCGAGGCCTTCTGGAGGATGGTGTGGGAGCAGAACACGGGGGTCATCGTCATGATCACCAACCTGCTGGAGAAGGGCCGGGTCAGCCTGCTTTCATGTCCGGCCCCGCCCTCCCGCCTGCTTTGATCTCACGCGGTGCCTTTGATCCCCAGAGGAAGTGTGAGCAGTACTGGCCGGCGGAGGCCGAGGAGTACGGCGGCCTGCTGGTGACCCTGCGGAGCTGCCAGGTCCACGCCTGCTTCACCGTCCGCTGCTTCGGCCTGCGCAAGGTCAAAAAGGTCAGAGGTCACACCACCTCACCCACGCCTCCCAGTATCCCAGTACCACACTCCTAGTATCACACCTCCCAGTATCAGCACCACATCTCCCAGTACCACACCTCCCAGTATCCCAGTAGCTCACTTCCCAGTATCCCAGTACCTCACATCCCAGTATCAGTACCACACCTCCCAGTACCACACCTCCCAGTATCCCAGTACCTCACATCCCAGTATCAGTACCACACCTCCCAGTATCCCAGTACCTCACATCCCAGTATCAGTACCACACCTCCCAGTATCCCAGTACCTCACTTCCCAGTATCCCAGTACCACACCTCCCAGTACCACACATCCCAGTATCCCAGTACCACACACCTCCCAGTACCACACATCACAGTATCCCAGTACCACACATCCCAGTATCCCAGTGCCACACCTCCCAGTAGCATACCTCAGCACCACATTTCCCGGTACCACATTTCCCAGTTTCCCAGAACTACACCTCCCAGTATTAGCACCACACCTCCCAGTATCCCAGTAACATACTTCCCAGTACTACACCTCCCAGTATCAGTACCACACCTCCCAGTATCCCAGTACCTCACTTCCCAGTATCCCAGTACCACACTCCTAGTATCACACCTCCCAGTATTAGCACCACACCTCCCAGTATCCCAGTAACATACTTCCCAGTACTACACCTCCCAGTATCCCAGTAGCACGCCTGCCAGCAACACACTGGATTTTCTGCAGCAGTAACCCTCAAAAAGACTGGTTTTACTGGGACAGGGAGGATACTTGGCCTGGTTGTACTGGGACAGGGGGGATACTTGGCCTGGTTGTACTGGGACAGGGGGGATACTTGGACTGGTTGTACTGGGACAGGGTGGATACTTGGACTGGTTGTACTGGGACAGGGTGGATACTTGGACTGGTTGTACTGGGACAGGGGGACTGGTTGTACTGGGACAGGGGGACTGGTGTACTGGGACAGGGGGGATACTTGGCCTGGTTGTACTGGGACAGGGGGGATACTTGGACTGGTTGTACTGGGACAGGGGGGATACTTGGACTGGTTGTACTGGGACAGGGGGACTGGTTGTACTGGGACAGGGGGGATACTGGTTGGACTGGTGGGTGGGTGTGGCTAACTGGGCTGCTCCTTGTCCAGACTGGTAAAGGCCAGCGCAGCAGGAGCCAGAGTGAGCGGACCGTCCTGCAGTACCAGTACACCCAGTGGCCCGACATGGGCGTCCCCGACCACACCCTCCCCGTCCTCACCTTCGTACGCAGGTCGTCAGCAGCACAGACGGAGGACATGGGACCCATGGTGGTCCACTGCAGGTGAGGACGCAGACGTCTTGACCCCTCCCCTTGACCCCTCCCCTCCTCTTAACCCCTCCCCCTCCTCTAAACCCCTCCCCCCTCACTCACACACTCACTCTCTCTCTCACACACACACACACACTCACTCCCACACACTCTCTCACACACACACTCACTCTCTCTCTCACACACACACACACACTCACTCACACACACACACTCTCACATACACACTCACTCACTCACACACACACACACTCACTCACTCACACACACACACTCACACACACACTCACACACACACACACACCCTCACAAACACACTCACTCACTCACTCACACACACACTCACACACACACACTCACACACACACACTCTCACACACGCACTCACTCACACACACACACACTCACTCACTCACACACACACTGACACACACACACTCACACACACACACTCACTCACTCACACACACACTGACACACACACACTCACACACACTGACACACACTCACACACACACACACTCACACACACACTCTAACACACACACTCACTCACACACACACACACTCTCTCACACACACACACACTCACTCTCTCTCTCACACACACACACACTCACTCCCACACACTCTCTCACACACACACTCACTCTCTCTCACACACACACACACACTCACTCACACACACACACACTCTCTCACACACACACACACTCACTCACACACACACACACTCTCTAAACCCCTCCCCCTCTAACCCCACCCTCCTCTTACCACACACTCCCTCTCTCTCCAAACCCCTCCTCTTGACACCCCCTCTTGACCCCCCCCTCTAACCCCTCTCTTAACCCCCCCCTCTCTTAACCCCCCCTCCTCTAACCCCCCTGTTGACCCCTCCTCTTGACCCCCCCCTCTAACCCCTCTCTTGACCCCCCCTCCTCTAACCCCTCTCTTGACCCCCCTCTCTTGACCCCCCCTCCTCTAACCCCCTCTTGACCCCCCTCTCTTGACCCCCCTCCTCTAACCCCCTCTTGACCCCCCTCTTGACCCCCCTCCTCTAACCCCTCTCTTGACCCCCCTCTCTTGACCCCCCCCCTCCTCTAACCCCCCTCCTCTAACCCCTCTCTTGACCCCCTCTCTTGACCCCCCCTCTAAACCCCTCCTCTTGACCCCCCTCCTCCTAACCCATCTCTTGACCCCCCCTCTTGACCCCCCTCTAAACCCCTCCTCTTGACCCCCCTCCTCTAACCCCTCTCTTGACCCCCTCTCTTGACCCCCCCTCTAAACCCCCTCCTCTTGACCCCCCCTCTAAACCCCTCCT
>CAJVRN010000141.1:800000-885000 GCA_911728415.1 Lagocephalus sceleratus
AATTGATATGATGCTTTTTAATCTATGGAAATACTCTATGTACACATATATAAATATATCCTTATCATGATAACTCGTGACTTTTGTACCCGTCCTTTGTGGCCTCCGGCTGGCAGATGTTGGCAGATGTTGCAGCATCTGGACGCGGCCTTCGGCCCTCCTCAGCATCCTCCTTTGCTGCTCCTTCACTTCACGGCCGTCGCTCGCCGCCGTCGGCCCGCCTGACCTTTCTGAAAAGAAAGACGATTGTTTCGGCGAGGTTGGCGTCCCGGCGAGGTGGGCGTCGCCGCCGGCGGGCGGCAGCCTCGAAATACGAACTCTATGCAACGACGTAGCTTTTAGAAATCTGAAACAGGGTTGCGAGCACATTTCTGTTCTCTCGTCCGGGAGCCACGTCCGACGGTTCTCCTGCCTCGTGTGTCCTCCATCAGCCCCACCTGAAGGAAGCCCGGACATCGCCCCCCCCCGTGACTCCAGGCTGCCTCTCACCTCGAGCGGCCACTAGGGGGCGCCTGACGTCAACGTTCAACGTAATCTGACCTGTGGTTTCTCCTCTGGGGGGTTCTGCCCCCCCCCTCGTGGTGTGAACTGGGTTTAAACCAGTTGAATGTAGGTTGTTGCTATCACTGTTCAGCATCCTGTCGTCACGGCGACGCACTGAGGACGACGCCTGATGGAACGAAGGCGTGATCTCGCCGTTGAAGGGCCACGTGTTCAACGAACTGTTGATTCACCCTTTGACCTTCAGACGAACGTCTTCTTTGTCCCGGCGGAATAAAGGACAGCGTGTCTGAAGTCGCTCTGTCCTCGTCTTCGCCATCGCCACGTCACTCATCGCCGTGGACGAGGACACGACAGAACGCTGACGCCCTCATTTAACCCCTGACCCTTTCGTGACACACGACCTCAGCCCAGCGAGGGCCCCCACCGTTTCCTTCTTCAGGGTCCGTCTGAGCTCAACGTCCAACAAAGTCGCCGATTCAGGTTAACCGGGAAACCGATAACGACGATCTCTGGATGGCCACGCCCCCCCAGCTGCTGATTGGTAGGAACCAGCCAGATGTGGTCCGCTGGTCAGTCCAGCCTACGTATCGAATGTAGTCGATTCGTTTACGCATTCTCCCCCCGTTCTGAAGCAAGCGTGGGTTTGTGTTGCCGTGGAAACGCACGCAGACGTCGGTGTCCGATGTACCGATGTGTCTGAGGAAGAGCGTCTGTTTGAGTCCAAAGACGGTTTCTTCGGTCCGGCTCTTGGTTGCTCTTCGTGGGAGGATTCCCAACGCTCCAAAGGCTCCATGTTTGGACGGTCCACCGAGCCGTCTTCACCGTCCACCTACAGTGGCGAGCAGGCGGTGATCGCGAAACCACGCTTGTTTTGTTGTTTCTCTGTTTTTTTCTACCGTTGATTCTCTTGTCGCTGAACGCTCATGAACGCGTGGCTGTTTGCTCCTCTTTTATAAAACCACATAACACAAGAGTTCCTCTTCTTTTTGTTCGTTGGTTTCCTTGAAAGCTATATCAAAGCATCCTAATAAACTGTTATTTAATATGTAAATGGTCTTGGTATACATAAGAATAAAAGCTGGGTTTTGACGTAACCTTCTGAGATGTTGGTGTCCGTTGAGCCGAGGGCAGATTTAATCTAACGACAACCACACCTTCAACGCTGTTTATTAAACACCACGTAGAAGTTTGTAGGTGATTAAAGCTGCAGAAAGCGGCCGAACCTGAGGAGGTTCACCTGTGCAAGTGAACGCACCACGGCTGCATTCTGACAAACGACCAGCAGAGGGAGCCAGAGGACCCCTGGTCGCCATGGTGACGGCTTTCGGAAAGGAGCCTCAAAGGGTTATATTTAATCATGAAAACCTCTGGTCAAAGGTTTTAATGAACTCCTAGAATGACCAGAGCGACAAAAAGAGTATAATTATAAAAGATTAGGCTCGTTTGAAGCCTTTTTTCAAGTCGTCTGGTTTACGTCTTTCTTCAAGCGATATTTTATTTTGAAGGGCGGATCGCCTTTCCCCGACGTTTCCGCCGTGTCCGTGTTAAAGTTAGTTAAATTAAAGCTTCGGAACGATGTGTTCGTGTTCTCCTGAAGAGACGCAGCTGGCCGAAGCCTACGAGCAGATGTGAGTGACGCTTTTGGGGGAAGTTGGACTGAAATGGACCCGCGAACGCGTCTGTTGACGTGACGCGGTTAGCTGCATGCGTCCATTTAAAACCTCGCGAATAGTGAACTAATAACGATAAAGCAGCAAAACAGCAAAACTTTCGCTTTTGTAAAATATATACTTTTTTGTAAAATATTAATTATTCAAATAATTATACAGAAGAATGAACACTCTAAAAATGCCTTGATGAGGCGACTTCCGGTGAAATAAAAGTCTGATGGTGAGCTTCCGGTCAGGTGAGCCTCCCCAAGTAAAAACCTGTTTAAAGGTGGTCGGTGAACTGGTCTGTTGACTGGTTTATCTGGTCTCTGCTGGTTAATATACATTCTACAACTGACTGACAAAAGGATCAAAAGATCATTTAAAGTTTGACCTCAAGAACCTCACCACCTCACCTCTTCACCCCCTCACCTCTTCACCCACTGACATCCTCACTCCCTCACCTCCTCACCCCCTCACCTCTTCACCCACTGACATCCTCACTCCCTCACCTCCTCACCCCCTCACCTCTTCACCCACTGACATCCTCACTCCCTCACCTCACCCCCCCCCTCTTGGCTGGTCTGACTAGGACTTTCAATTCAATTCAATTCAATTCAATTCAATCTTTATTGATACAGCATCTTTTACAATCAAAATAGTTTCAAGGCCTTTCCAGGATCCCAGGGCCTAACCCCAGACAAGCAAACTCCCCTTTAACAGGAAGAAACCTTGAGCAGGACCAGGCTCATGGAGGGGGACCCTCCTGATGATGGACAGATGGGTAGAGAGAGGAGAGGAGGACAGGTAGAGGACAGAACAGGTAGAGGACAGAACAGGTAGAGGATAGAACAGGTAGAGGATAGAACAGGTAGAGGGTAGAACAGGTAGAGAGTAGAACAGGTAGAGGATAGAACAGATAGAGGATAGAACAGGTAGAGGATAGAACAGGTAGAGGGTAGAACAGGTAGAGGGTAGAACAGGTAGAGGGTAGAACAGGTAGAAGACAGAACAGGTAGAGGATAGAACAGGTAGAGGATAGAACAGGTAGAGGACAGAACAGGTAGAGGACAGAACAGGTAGAGGGTAGAACAGGTAGAGGGTAGAACAGGTAGAGGGTAGAACAGGTAGAGGATAGAACAGGTAGAGGACAGAACAGGTAGAGGGTAGAACAGGTAGAGGGTAGAACAGGTAGAGGGTAGAACAGGTAGAAGACAGAACAGGTAGAGGATAGAACAGGTAGAGGATAGAACAGGTAGAGGACAGAACAGGTAGAGGGTAGAACAGGTAGAGGGTAGAACAGGTAGAGGGTAGAACAGGTAGAGGATAGAACAGGTAGAGGACAGAACAGGTAGAGGATAGAACAGGTAGAGGACAGAACAGGTAGAGGGTAGAACAGGTAGAGGGTAGAACAGGTAGAGGAGAGAACAGGTAGAGGATAGGACAGGTAGAGGACAGAACAGGTAGAGGGTAGAACAGGTAGAGGGTAGAACAGGTAGAGGATAGAACAGGTAGAGGGTAGAACAGGTAGAGGGTAGAACAGGTAGAGGAGAGAACAGGTAGAGGATAGGACAGGTAGAGGACAGAACAGGTAGAGGGTAGAACAGGTAGAGGGTAGAACAGGTAGAGGATAGAACAGGTAGAGGGTAGAACAGGTAGAGGATAGAACAGGTAGAGGATAGAACAGGTAGAGGGTAGAACAGGTAGAGGATAGAACAGGTAGAGGACAGAACAGGTAGAGGACAGAACAGGTAGAGGATAGGACAGGTAGAGGAGGAGAGGAGAGGAAACCATGACCAGTGTGGTGACAGAGGCCTGTCAGGTGATCATGTTTCTGGACCCTCAGCCTCGGCCTATAGCAGCATAACTAGTATCTTAACCTAGTGATCCTATAGCAGCATAACTAGTATCTTAACCTAGTGATCCTATAGCAGCATAACTAGTATCTTAACCTAGTGATCCTATAGCAGCATAACTAGTATCTTAACCTAGTGATCCTATAGCAGCATAACTAGTATCTTAACCTAGTGATCCTATAGCAGCATAACTAGTATCTTAACCTAGTGATCCTATAGCAGCATAACTAGTATCTTAACCTAGTGATCCTATAGCAGCATAACTAGTATCTTAACCTGGTGATCCTATAGCAGCATAACTAGTATCTTAACCTAGTGATCCTATAGCAGCATAACTAGTATCTTAACCTAGTGATCCTATAGCAGCATAACTAGTATCTTAACCTAGTGATCCTATAGCAGCATAACTAGTATCTTAACCTAGTGATCCTATAGCAGCATAACTAGTATCTTAACCTAGTGATCCTATAGCAGCATAACTAGTATCTTAACCTAGTGATCCTATAGCAGCATAACTAGTATCTTAACCTAGTGATCCTATAGCAGCATAACTAGTATCTTAACCTAGTGATCCTATAGCAGCATAACTAGTATCTTAACCTAGTGATCCTATAGCAGCATAACTAGTATCTTAACCTAGTGATCCTATAGCAGCATAACTAGTATCTTAACCTGGTGATCCTATAGCAGCATAACTAGTATCTTAACCTAGTGATCCTATAGCAGCATAACTAGTATCTTAACCTAGTGATCCTATAGCAGCATAACTAGTATCTTAACCTGGTGATCCTATAGCAGCATAACTAGTATCTTAACCTAGTGATCCTATAGCAGCATAACTAGTATCTTAACCTAGTGATCCTATAGCAGCATAACTAGTATCTTAACCTTGTGATCCTATAGCAGCATAACTAGTATCTTAACCTGGTGATCCTATAGCAGCATAACTAGTATCTTAACCTAGTGATCCTATAGCAGCATAACTAGTATCTTAACCTAGTGATCCTATAGCAGCATAACTAGTATCTTAACCTAGTGATCCTATAGCAGCATAACTAGTATCTTAACCTGGTGATCCTATAGCAGCATAACTAGTATCTTAACCTGGTGATCCTATAGCGCATAACTAGTATCTTAACCTAGTGATCCTATAGCAGCATAACTAGTATCTTAACCTAGTGATCCTATAGCAGCATAACTAGTATCTTAACCTAGTGATCCTATAGCAGCATAACTAGTATCTTAACCTGGTGATCCTATAGCAGCATAACTAGTATCTTAACCTGGTGATCCTATAGCAGCATAACTAGTATCTTAACCTAGTGATCCTATAGCAGCATAACTAGTATCTTAACCTAGTGATCCTATAGGCATAACTAGTATCTTAACCTAGTGATCCTATAGCAGCATAACTAGTATCTTAACCTAGTGATCCTATAGCAGCATAACTAGTATCTTAACCTAGTGATCCTATAGCAGCATAACTAGTATCTTAACCTAGTGATCCTATAGCAGCATAACTAGTATCTTAACCTAGTGATCCTATAGCAGCATAACTAGTGTCTTAACCTAGTGATCCTATAGCAGCATAACTAGTATCTTAACCTGGTGATCCTATAGCAGCATAACTAGTATCTTAACCTGGTGATCCTATAGCAGCATAACTAGTATCTTAACCTTGTGATCCTATAGCAGCATAACTAGTATCGTAACCTAGTGATCCTATAGCAGCATAACTAGTATCTTAACCTGGTGATCCTATAGCAGCATAACTAGTATCTTAACCTAGTGATCCTATAGCAGCATAACTAGTATCTTAACCTAGTGATCCTATAGCAGCATAACTAGTATCTTAACCTGGTGATCCTATAGCAGCATAACTAGTATCTTAACCTGGTGATCCTATAGCAGCATAACTAGTATCTTAACCTAGTGATTAGACGACCCCCTAAGTATGATCATTAGTCTGTCTATGATAGTAACTGAACTACAAGGTTAGTAACAATAAGCTTTATCAAAGAGGTAGGTTTTAATTTTAAAAGTAGAGATGGAGTCAGCCTCCCGTACCTGGACAGGGAGCTGGTTCCATAGCAGGGGGGCCTGGTAGCTAAATGCTCGGCCCCCCAATCTACTCCCAAAGACTCTGGGAACCACAAGTAGACCAGCGTTCTGAGAGCGGAGCGGTCTATTGGGCTGATAAGGTATCACTAGCTCCTCCAGGTAGGATGGAGCTAGGCCTCTGAGGACCTTGTAGGTCAAGAGGAGGGTTTTAAAAATGATTCTGAATTTAACGGGCAGCCAATGAAGAGACGCCAGTACAGGAGTTATGTGATCTCTTTGGTCAATACCTGTCAGAACTCTGGCTGCAGCGTTCTGGATCACCTGAAGACTTCTTAAAGAGTTGTTTGGACACCCTGATAATAAAGAATTACAATAGTCCAGCCTGGAGGTAACAAAAGCATGGACTAACTTTTCAGCATCATGCTGCATCAGTAGCTTTCTGATCCTTGTGATGTTCCTCAGGTGAACAAAGGCACTTCTACAGACTGTTTGAAGGTGAGTTAAAGGACACCACAGTTGAACCACTGGACAGAGCCTCAGAGTCAGTGAGAAAAGTTTATTTGACACATGCTTTTAATTTGAAAGGTTCAAACCAAAGAGGAGGGCTGGAGGGGAGGAGGTCACTCAGTGGAATGGCTGGAACAGCAGCTGAAGAAAGGATTCCACTTTTTCCAAAAGTTCTTGATCCTCTTCCTGAATCCTTTCTTCTGCTTCTTCCGTTCAGCTTCCAGCTGTTGAAAAGAGAAATGAGTTTTAGTTTCCACATGCACACATTTAAAGTCTTGTGACTCACCAACAGAGCAGATCTGCATCTTCTCACCTGAAGCTGCTGGATTTCCTCCTTGAGGCGCTGTGCTTCCTTCTTGCTGGCCTCCATTTGCTGCTCGTGCAGGTTCTCCTGTCTCTGCACTCTTTCCATCAGCTCCACCTGCTGCTGGTGCCAGTCCTGACTTCTGGACTCCCATCGCTCATGCAGCATGGACAGCTGCCTTTGGAAGCTCTCTTCTTTGTCCTGGAGCTGCCGTCTCAGGATCTCCTCCCGCTCCATCTGCTCTGGCTTCTTCCTCTCCTCCATCTCCCAGAGCTTCTTCTGGAAGTCCTCCTCCATGCTGAGGAGTCTCTCCCTGGTCTGCTCTTCCAGCTGCTGCTTGTCCTCCTCCAGCTGCAGCTTCTGAGCCTCTTTCCTCCTGGAGAACTCCTCTTGTCTCCTCATGTCCTCAGACACCTGTCCTCCGAGGTGGTCTCCGCCCTCAGGACCCTGATGGCTGCCGTGGGCTCCTTGGAGCAGCTTCTTCTCCAACTCTTCAATCCTCCGGTTGGTCTGCTCAAGTTCAGCCTCGGTGCTGGCCATCAGGGTGAGTGTCTCCTCTTGAGCTTCCGTTCTCTTCAGCCGCTTTTTATTTTCATGCTTTATTTTTTCCTCCTTCTCAGCCAGCAGGTTCTTCAGACGTGAGACTTCTTCCTGAAGCTCTGTCACAGAGCTCAGGGCTTCTTTGTGCTCCTCCTGTTGTTGCTTCATCTTCAGCTTCATGTCAGTAACTTCAGTGTGTCTTGTTAGTGTCAAACTGTCTCGTCTGTACTGTAGTAGCCCTCTTGTAGGTGTTGGGACAATACATATAGCTTTAGGTCTTTATGTTGTCCCCTTTGATTTTGATTCAAAGGGCATATCATTAAACATCTAGATCAAAGCAAAGGGGCGTGGCTACAGGTGGATCAATAATGTGTCAAGGTCGTCCAAGGTCACCTCACGTTGCCCCGGTGAAAATACACATTGAATATAAATGTGCACACTTACAATAAAGAGTTGTCACAAGTGCATCATCTCTCCGTCATCTCCTTTACTTTCATATATTGTTCAAAAATAAAGGTGTTGGGAGTTCTGTGAGAAAACACGGTCGCCAGTTTGAACTTGTGTTCTTTATTTTCAACAGAACAATAAATGTGTGTTTCTATCTGTAGCAGTTCTGTGGTAGTTTGCACCAAAACGTGGGGAATGAAATACGAGCAAACACACTTGGTTCAACAGTTTAGATGCACATGGTCTCTTGTTCATCATAAATACACATTTCAGCTAAACTAAACTTGATTTCTGAGATAATTGGAGAGCTTGACTTGTTTTAGATGTTCTGTCAATGTTTAGCACATATCTGCTACCTATACCTGTTTGCTGTGTTAATTTTAAATGATTATTGAACAAAACTTAATATTAATCAATCAATCAATCAATCTTTATTTATACAGTGTCTTTTACAATTAAAATAGTTTCAAGGCCTTTTTCAGGATCCCAGGACCTAACCCCAGACAAGCAACAGTGGCAAGGAAAAACTCCCCTTTAACAGGAAGAAACCTTGAGCAGGACAAGGCTCATGTAGGGGGACACTCCTGATGATGGACAGATGGGTAGAGAGGGGGGGGGGGGGGGGGGGGGGGGGGGGGGGGGGGGGGGGGGGGGAGAGGAGAGGTAGAGGATAGGACAGGTAGAGGATAGAACAGGTAGAGGATAGAACAGGGAGGATAGGAAAGGAGAGGAGAGGAAACCATCACCAGTGTGGTGACAGAGGCCTGTCAGGTGATCATGTTTCTGGACCCTCAGCCTCGGCCTATAGCAGCATAACTAGTATCTTAACCTAGTGATCCTATAGCAGCATAACTAGTATCTTAACCTAGTGATCCTATAGCAGCATAACTAGTATCTTAACCTAGTGATCCTATAGCAGCATAACTAGTATCTTAACCTGGTGATCCTATAGCAGCATAACTAGTATCTTAACCTAGTGATCCTATAGCAGCATAACTAGTATCTTAACCTAGTGATCCTATAGCAGCATAACTAGTATCTTAACCTAGTGATCCTATAGCAGCATAACTAGTATCTTAACCTAGTGATCCTATAGCAGCATAACTAGTATCTTAACCTAGTGATCCTATAGCAGCATAACTAGTATCTTAACCTGGTGATCCTATAGCAGCATAACTAGTATCTTAACCTAGTGATCCTATAGCAGCATAACTAGTATCTTAACCTAGTGATCCTATAGCAGCATAACTAGTATCTTAACCTAGTGATCCTATAGCAGCATAACTAGTATCTTAACCTAGTGATCCTATAGCAGCATAACTAGTATCTTAACCTAGTGATCCTATAGCAGCATAACTAGTATCTTAACCTGGTGATCCTATAGCAGCATAACTAGTATCTTAACCTAGTGATTAGAGACCCCCTAAGTATGATCATTAGTCTGTCTATGATAGTAACTGAACTACAAGGTTAGTAACAATAAGCTTTATCAAAGAGGTAGGTTTTAATTTTAAAAGTAGAGATGGAGTCAGCCTCCCGTACCTGGACAGGGAGCTGGTTCCATAGCAGGGGGGCCTGCTAGCTAAATGCTCGGCCCCCCAATCTACTCCCAAAGACTCTGGGAACCACAAGTAGACCAGCGTTCTGAGAGCGGAGCGGTCTATTGGGCTGATAAGGTATCACTAGCTCCTCCAGGTAGGATGGAGCTAGGCCTCTGAGGACCTTGTAGGTCAAGAGGAGGGTTTTAAAAATGATTCTGAATTTAACGGGCAGCCAATGAAGAGACGCCAGTACAGGAGTTATGTGATCTCTTTGGTCAATACCTGTCAGAACTCTGGCTGCAGCGTTCTGGATCAGCTGAAGACTTCTTAAAGAGTTGTTTGGGCACCCTGATAGTAAAGAATTACAATAGTCCAGCCTGGAGGTAACAAAAGCATGGACTAACTTTTCAGCATCATGCTGCATCAGTAGCTTTCTGATCCTTGTGATGTTCCTCAGGTGAACAAAGGCACTTCTACAGACTGCTTGAAGGTGAGTTAAAGGACACCACAGTTGAACCACTGGACAGAGCCTCAGAGTCAGTGAGAAAAGTTTATTTGACACATGCTTTTAATTTGAAAGGTTCAAACCAAAGAGGAGGGCTGGAGGGGAGGTCACTCAGTGGAATGGCTGGAACAGCAGCTGAAGAAAGGATTCCACTTTTTCCAAAAGTTCTTGATCCTCTTCCTGAATCCTTTCTTCTGCTTCTTCCGTTCAGCTTCCAGCTGTTGAAAAGAGAAATGAGTTTTAGTTTCCACATGCACACATTTAAAGTCTTGTGACTCACCAACAGAGCAGATCTGCATCTTCTCACCTGAAGCTGCTGGATTTCCTCCTTGAGGCGCTGTGCTTCCTTCTTGCTGGCCTCCATTTGCTGCTCGTGCAGGTTCTCCTGTCTCTGCACTCTTTCCATCAGCTCCACCTGCTGCTGGTGCCAGTCCTGACTTCTGGACTCCCATCGCTCATGCAGCATGGACAGCTGCCTTTGGAAGCTCTCTTCTTTGTCCTGGAGCTGCCGTCTCAGGATCTCCTCCCGCTCCATCTGCTCTGGCTTCTTCCTCTCCTCCATCTCCCAGAGCTTCTTCTGGAAGTCCTCCTCCATGCTGAGGAGTCTCTCCCTGGTCTGCTCTTCCAGCTGCTGCTTGTCCTCCTCCAGCTGCAGCTTCTGAGCCTCTTTCCTCCTGGAGAACTCCTCTTGTCTCCTCATGTCCTCAGACACTTGTCCTCCCAGGTGGTCTCCGCCCTCAGGACCCTGATGGCTGCCGTGGGCTCCTTGGAGCAGCTTCTTCTCCAACTCTTCAATCCTCCGGTTGGTCTGCTCAAGTTCAGCCTCGGTGCTGGCCATCAGGGTGAGGGTCTCCTCTTGAGCTTCCGTTCTCTTCAGCCGCTTTTTATTTTCATGCTTTATTTTTTCCTCCTTCTCAGCCAGCAGGTTCTTCAGACGTGAGACTTCTTCCTGAAGCTCTGTCACAGAGCTCAGGGCTTCTTTGTGCTCCTCCTGTTGTTGCTTCATCTTCAGCTTCATGTCAGTAACTTCAGTGTGTCTTGTTAGTGTCAAACTGTCTCGTCTGTACTGTAGTAGCCCTCTTGTAGGTGTTGGGACAATACATATAGCTTTAGGTCTTTATGTTGTCCCCTTTGATTTTGATTCAAAGGGCATATCATTAAACATCTAGATCAAAGCAAAGGGGCGTGGCTACAGGTGGATCAATAATGTGTCAAGGTCGTCCAAGGTCACCTGACGTTGCCCCGGTGAAAACACACATTGAATATAAATGTGCACACTTACAATAAAGAGTTGTCACAAGTGCATCATCTCTCCGTCATCTCCTTTACTTTCATATATTGTTCAAAAATAAAGGTGTTGGGAGTTCTGTGAGAAAACACGGTCGCCAGTTTGAACTTGTGTTCTTTATTTTCAACAGAACAATAAATGTGTGTTTCTATCTGTAGCAGTTCTGTGGTAGTTTGCACCAAAACGTGGGGAATGAAATACGAGCAAACACACTTGGTTCAACAGTTTAGATGCACATGGTCTCTTGTTCATCATAAATACACATTTCAGCTAAACTAAACTTGATTTCTGAGATAATTGGAGAGCTTGACTTGTTTTAGATGTTCTGTCAATGTTTAGCACATATCTGCTACCTATACCTGTTTGCTGTGTTAATTTTAAATGATTATTGAACAAAACTTAATATTAATCAATCAATCAATCAATCTTTATTCATACAGCGTCTTTTACAATTAAAATAGTTTCAAGGCCTTTTCAGGATCCCAGGACCTAACCCCAGACAAGCAACAGTAGCAAGGAAAAACTCCCCTTTAACAGGAAGAAACCTTGAGCAGGACCAGGCTCATGTAGGGGGACCCTCCTGATGATGGACAGATGGGTCTTGAACACAGGATCTACTCGTCCCATTCATGTTCTCGATGATGGAAGCTGTGGGACTGGACTTATCTGTGTCTGGATCCCCTTAATGGTTTAACTGGTGGACAAATCCATAAAACCAGCCCCCATCTTTACTCTTTAATCCCTCTTAAAGTCTCAGTTTGATCACCAGATAAGAACAGATTCATCTAAGACATAATCAAGGCCTTTACCTGTACTTCCCAGTCCTCCCAGTCTGTCCCAGTCTGTCCCAGTCCTCTCAGTCCTCCCAGTCCTCTCAGTCCTCCCAGTCTGTCCCAGTCTGTCCCAGTCCTCCCAGTCTGTCCCAGTGGACAGAGACCTGAGGGTCCAGGTCCTGCTGGAGAACCTTCTCTCCCTAGTGGTGTCCTGTAATACAGCTGGTCCGACAGCAGGGGGCGCCCGAGCCCACATCTTCCATCTGAGCAGCTGCAGGCTGTTCCCAGGTCACAGAGGTCACAGAGGTCACGTCAGGTGACCTCAGCAACACCTCGGTATGTTCTCAGCCCAGTCCAGATCCCCCTGAACCGGGCTGGAGCTTCCTGGTCAGTACCGACCCTCCTCCCAGACCAGGGGTCTCCAGGTCCCCCCCAAGGGGCCGTGAGGCTGCAGGTTCTGGTCCCACCAGTCCAGCTCACCCAGTTTGACCAGTCAGCTGTTGAAGACTCAGATGAGTTGATGAAGAGAGTCCAGTCTGGTGCTGCTGCTGCTGGGTTGTACCAGAACCTGCAGCCTCACGGACCTCTGGGGGGGACCTGGAGACCCCTGAGGGGGACCTGGAGACCCCTGGGGGGGACCTGGAGACCCCTGGGGGGACCTGGAGACCCCTGGGGGGGACCTGGAGACCCCTGGGGGGGACCTGGAGACCCCTGGTCTGGACCCTCTAGACCAGGGGGGACATGGAGACCCCTGGTGTGGAACCTCTCTGGTGTCAGGAGGCCGTAGGAGCAGCAGGTCCAGGTGGGTCCAGGTGTGCTCCCTCAGGTCGTTCTGGGAGCGTCAGCTGACCTGTGTGTGTGAGCGTGTGTGAGAGAGTGTGTGTGTGAGCGTGTGTGAGAGAGTGTGTGTGTGAGTGTGTGTGAGGGTGTGTGTATGTATGGGGGTGTGTGTGTGTGTGTGTGTGTGTGTGTGTGTGTGTGTGTGTGTGTGTGTGTGTGTGTGTGCGTGGTCCCGGTGTTCCCAGTGTTCCCAATGTTCCCAGTAGTCCCGGTGTTCCCAGTGGTCCCGGTGTTCCCAGTGTTCCCAGTGGTCCCAGTGGTCCCAAGTTCCCAGTGTTCCCGGTGTTCCCGGTGTTCCCGGTGTTCCCAGTGTTCCCAGTGTTCCCAATGTTCCCAGTAGTCCCGGTGTTCCCAGTGGTCCCAGTGGTCCCGGTGTTCCCGGTGTTCCCAGTGTTCCCAATGTTCCCAGTAGTCCCGGTGTTCCCAGTGGTCCCAGTGTTCCCAGTGGTCCCGGTGTTCCCGCTGTTCCCGGTGCTGCAGTGCTGGTGGAGGCCAGCAGAGGGAGCCAGAGACCTGTGGACGCTCTGGGGGTGTCGCCCCCCCACCTTGTTGACCGTGTGTGTGCAGCTGTGACAACATCTGCTCAGGCAGCTGAAGGGCTCCTGGACCAGAACCTGAGCAGAACCTCGGTGATGGTCCTCCCCAGCTCTGCTGCTGGTCCAGATGTTCTGGTCCCACAGCTGGAGGAGAAACTGTGACGTCATGAATCTGCCTCATCTGAAACTGATACTGGCTCAGACCTGAGGTCTGGGTTCTCCTCTAGGTTCTCCTGTTCTCCTCTAGGTTCTCCTGTTCTCCTCTGGGTTCTCCTGTTCTCCTCTGGGTTCTCCTGTTCTCCTCTGGGTTCTCCTGTTCTCCTCTGGGTTCTCCTGTTCTCCTCTAGGTTCTCCTGTTCTCCTCTGGGTTCTCCTGTTCTCCTCTGGGTTCTCCTCTGGGTTCTCCTCTTCTCCTCTGGGTTCTCCTGTTCTCCTCTAGGTTCTCCTGTTCTCCTCTGGGTTCTCCTGTTCTCCTCTAGGTTCTCCTGTTCTCCTCTGGGTTCTCCTGTTCTCCTCTAGGTTCTCCCTCTGCTCCCTGTTCTCCTCTGGGTTCTCCTGTTCTCCTCTGGGTTCTCCTCTTCTCCTCTGGGTTCTCCTCTTCTCCTCTAGGTTCTCCTCTGGGTTCTCCTGTTCTCCTCTGGGTTCTCCTCTAGGTTCTCCTGTTCTCCTCTGGGTTCTCCTCTGGGTTCTCCTCTAGGTTCTCCTCTGGGTTCTCCTGTTCTCCTCTGGGTTCTCCTCTTCTCCTCTGGGTTCTCCTGTTCTCCTCTGGGTTCTCCTGTTCTCCTCTGGGTTCTCCTGTTCTCCTCTGGGTTCTCCTCTGGGTTCTCCTCTGGGTTCTCCTCTAGGTTCTCCTGTTCTCCTCTGAGTTCTCCTGTTCTCCTCTGGGTTCTCCTCTAGGTTCTCCTCTGGGTTCTCCTGTTCTCCTCTGGGTTCTCCTGTTCTCCTCTAGGTTCTCCTGTTCTCCTCTGGGTTCTCCTCTAGGTTCTCCTCTGGGTTCTCCTGTTCTCCTCTGGTCCTGATCCATCCAGATGTTTGTCTTTTAGCCGGCCCACGTGTTTGGATGCGTGCTGGAGTAACGTTCTCCTGGCTGGTGACACGTTCCGTCGGGGTGTGAAGCTGGATTAGATTATCAGCAGATCCGAGGGTCCGTCTCCACGGCGACGGGTCCGTCTGTGGGGTCAGAGGTCGCAGCAGTGCACATTTCATCTGGCTGAAGTCATCAGAGGAGGCTGGAGATGTGTCCGTGGTGACGGCGGTAATGAGCCCCCCCCCCCCCTCCCCCCCCCCCCCCCCCCCCCCCCCCTTAACCCCTAATTGTGGCCGATCAGCGGCGGTCGGCTGACGAGCCGTGGCGTCTTGACAAACGCGCTCATCCGGACGGCGTCTACAGTTGGCAGGCGGCCCACCCCCCCCACCACCACCACCACCCCGGCCCCCCCCACCTTGGCCCCGCCCACAGGGCCCGGCGGGCCGGTCACTGGGCCAGGCCTTAAAGAGGGGGGAGGGGCCGGCGGCCATGCTGCTAATGATACGAGAGGAGCGCCATCAAATGACCAGCTCCAGTGGGGGGGGGCAGTGGGGGGGGCTGTCACGGAGCAGACCTCACTCGTCCGTCCAGCCACCCCCCCATGACAGCCCCCCTCGGCCGGCGCTGGCGGGTAATTGGCCGAGCCCACCAACGTGAAGTGGCTGAAGTTGATTGGGTAATGGACGGTTGGCCTTCATTCATCTGGGGGGTGAGGGGGTGAGGGGGGGTGAGGGGGGTGAGGGGGGTGAGGGGGGTGAGGGGGTGAGGGGGGGGGTGGGGGTGAGGGGGTGAGGGGGTGAGGGGGTGAGGGGGTGAGTGTCACTGCACTTCAACAGTTTGGATCTGAAGCGTGGGCGAATCTGAGTCAGGACAGGTTTGTCCTCCCTGCCAGAGCCCCCCATATGCCCCTCCCACCTCCACCAGGACCCCTCCACCAGGACCACCTCCACCAGGACCTCCACCAGGACCACCTCCACCAGGACCTCCACCAGGACCACCTCCACCAGGACCTCTACCAGGACCTCCACCAGGACTTCCACCCAGGACCTCCACCAGGACCACCTCCACCAGAACCTCCACCAGGACCTCTACCAGGACCTCCACCAGGACCTCCACCAGGACCTCTACCAGGACCTCCACCAGGACCACCTCCACCAGGACCTCCACCAGGACCTCTACCAGGACCTCCACCAGGACCTCCACCAGGACCTCCACCAGGACCACCTCCACCAGGACCTCTACCAGGACCTCCACCAGGACTTCCACCCAGGACCTCCACCAGGACCACCTCCACCAGAACCTCCACAAGAACCTCCACCAGGACCACCTCCACCAGGACCTCCACCAGGACCTCTACCAGGACCTCCACCAGAACCTCCACCAGGACTTCCACCCAGGACCTCCACCAGCACCACCTCTACCAGGACCTCTACCAGGACCACCTCCACCAGAACCTCCACAAGAACCTCCACCAGGACCACCTCTACCAGAACCTCCACCAGGACCTCTACCAGGACCTCCACCAGGAGCTCTTCCACCTCTATCAGGACCTCCATCGGGACTCCACCAATTCCACCAGAACCTCCACCAGGTTCACCAGGACCTCCATCAGGTGGGGTTAAACCTTTTGACTGGGGGGCCACAATGGGTCCTAAACGTGACAGAGGGTCAGGAGAGTGTGTGTGTGTGTGTGTGTGTGTGTGTGTGTGTGTGTGTGTGTGTGTGTGTGTGTGTGATCTAGAACCTCACACCACAGTAAGAACACACACACACGTACAACCCGATTTATTTATGGACGCTGTATTGTGTTGTTTATAGGTTGCCATGACAACGAGAACGACATTACGACATCGCCTTTATTCGTTTAACGATACGGTCGTTTGGAGCGACGGCAAAGTGTATTTTGAGATGTTAATTTATGTGTAAAGTTTATATGCAAAGTTTAAAAAGAAGATAAAGAGTTGTGTGATTGCGTGACCCGGAAGTGCGTATGACCGGTAGCGCCATCTATCGGGGAAACGGGGGTCATTGCAGGAAAGAGGACATGAACGAGGTTTTTACGGTCATTTGGACGAGTTCGGCGGGCCGGACTGAAGAGCCCAACGGGCCGTGCGTGGCCCGCGGGCCGTAGTTTGCCCACCCCTGGTCTAGGTGCTGCAGGACCAGGATGAAGGGGGGCCGGGACCCGTCTGTGGTCATGTGACCCGAGGGGACCGAGCAGAAGCTCTGACCATCATCTTCATCATCGTCTTCATCGTCTTCATCGTCAGGTTCCAGCTCAGGAACGCTGGTCCACAGAACCTTCAGAACCTTCAGAACCGCTTCAGTTCAGGGGGTGAGGGGCTCTGACCAGTATGAACTGGTACCGGTCCACCAGTATGAACTGGTACCGGTCCACTAAGGCTTCTTTGATCTCGCTCTAACAACCGTTTCTTTTGGCCAGTACAATTCTGATGCTTCTCTTTGTGTCACCGTGACGACGCCCCCCCTCCCTGAGTGCACCCCCCTCAGTGCCCCCCCCTGAGTGCCCCCCTCTCAGTGCCCCCCCCTCAGTGCCCCCCCCAGTGCCCCTGCCGGTCCGTCTTTGATGTGGCAGAACTCTGCTTTGATCTCGTCAGAACTGGTCATATCCTCCAGTACCAGTTTAAAGGTTCGTGCTGCTGTCATGACGTCAGCAGCTCGTTCTGTGGGAAGGCCCCCCCCCAGAGCCCCCCCCCAGAGCCCCCCCCCAGAGCCCCCCCCAGACACTTTAATTGGAAATTCATGCGAGGCTAAACTGAGGGGAAAGTGATGTAAGTTAACATTTGGTGGGTTTAATTGGTTCCTTTCTCTCGCCGCTCCTCCATCGGCACTTGAGGGGGGGGGTCGTGGGGGGGTCTTTGGGGGGGGGGGGCGCTAATCTCCCGCCGACAATCAATTCAATCTGCGGGACAATGCAGACCCCCCCTTTTCTCTGCTCCTCTGTCACAACCGCCTCTTTTGTGGGCCGCAAATTGCCCGATCCCCCGGTGATCCCCCCCCACAAAGACCCCCCCCACAAAGACCCCCCACCCCCCAGCTGTTGACAGCCGATTAGCGCGCGCGCGCTCGCGGAGGATCCACACACCACGAGCGCGCGCGCGCCTTCATTAAAGCTCCCTCCCTCCAATTAACGTGTTTGTGGAGAAGACGGGGTCTCCGGGGGGGGCATGGAGGGGGGGGGGGCAACCTGGTTCAGGTGGGGGGGGGCAGGGGGAGAGAAGGGGGGGGGCAACCAGGCGTGGGGGTGGGGAGAGACAAGCACAGCCTGGGGGGGGCATCCGTGAGTGAGCCCGGTCCCAGTCCAGTTCTGCCCCCCCCCCCACACACACACACACACACAACCCCCCAGGTTGCGCCCCCCACCAGGTTGCCCCCCCCCACACACACACACACCCCCCCCCCTTATTTCTGACTCTCTCCTCCCCTCTGATCAGCTATCGATCGCCTCTGATCGATCAGTCATCGGTGCTGGGGGGTTCTCTCCCCCCCCCCCCCTGATGAAGCCCCCCCCCCTCCTCCAATATTAGCTCTGCCGGGCCCCGCCCGCGCTAATTGCCGCTAACGAGGCGGCGCGGCCCGCGCGCACGGCGCGGCGGCGGCTGGGGTAATATTGTCGCTGCGGCCGTGCCGAGAATGCGGGGCGGCCGATTAGCGCGAGGCGGCGGCCCGCGCCCCGCCCGCGCCCCTCTGATGAGCCGCTCCGGATGCGGGGCCGCGCCGCCCCCCCTCGCCGAGCCCCCCCGAGACGTTTAGCCGCTTAATGTAATTGGCTTTCAAGGGCCCGCCGTTTGCGCCATTACGAGTCAAGTGTCGATGCGAGCCCCCCCCCGCCCCCCCCCAGGAGTGGAAAACGGACCCAACGAGCGCCCCTCTTCATCACGCGCCCCTCAATCAGACACGAGGCGCTGCGTCATAACTTATTTATTCACATTTCATCTGTCAGACGTTAAATAACATTCTGCTCTGGGTCCGGCGCCTATTTACATCGACTGGGAGCGCTGGGAGCGCTGGGAGGGGCCCCCCCGGCGCCGGGTCGAGTCCCGAAAGAGTTCAGCTCCAGTCCTGGGGGGGGGGGCTCAGCTCTGCGGGCCCGGGGGGGCCTCGGCGCTGTCGTGCAGCTTGCGGATGTGCTTCTTCAGGTCGAAGTTGCGGCAGAAGCCCTTCCCGCAGGTGGCGCAGGTGAAGGGCTTCTTGTCGTTGTGCGTGTGCATGTGGAAGGTGAGGTTGTACACCTGGTGGAAGGCCTTGCTGCAGATGGAGCACTTGTACTGCTTCTCCCCGCTGTGCGTCAGCTTGTGGTTCTTGTAGTTCCCTGCGCACGTGGAGCAGCCTTTTATTTTGAAACTCTCGCTCCGAAAAAAAAAAAAATCTGAATTTTAAAGAAGCGCTTTCAAATTTAATCCGCCGCTTTTTATTCGTTTTTTTTATAAAATTATTTTTATTAAAGACGGAAAAAAATAAAAACAAACGCCGGAGATTAAAACGGAATTCGTCGCGCGCTAAATTCCATTTTCGCGGGATTATTAACCGCGTTTAATCGAGACGAAGGTGAGATTATTCGGGAGGGAAAGGCGCGCGTGAGCGGCCACGCTTCGATAATCCCGCTTCACCCGAAGGTGTCGAGCTCGGTCCGGATCAGGTTCGGACCCGGAGCGGGGCCGGACCCGGAGCGGGGCCGGCCGGCCGGGCTCGCCGCGCCGCGGCCGCCTTCACGCGGCCTCGCATTCCTTCACAGCCGCCGCGCGGCCTCTGCGCGCGTGCGGGACACGCGGATTATTTCCCCCGCAATAATCCCATTTATTATACAATATTCAATAATCCCAGTTAATGTACAATATTCAATAATCCCATTTATTATACAATATTCAATAATCTCGTCGAAGGCGAAAATAAATTCAACGTCGCGGAATTTTATCGCGTTAAAAAAAATATATAAAAACGCGTCGCGACGCCGAAGGAATTTATTTATTTTAAAAGTCCGCATAAATTCAAAAATGCAATAATTTAATGTAATTTAATTTGATTTGATTTGCTCGTTAATCCGGAGAGGCGGCAGAATGAACAGACATTTAGAACCGCGCTCGCGGGGCGCTGCGGGGCGCCGCGGGGCGCCGCTCACCTTTCTGGTGGAAGCCTTTCCCGCAGAACTCGCACACGAAGGGCTTGTAGCCCGCGTGGATGCGCACGTGCGTGTTGAGCGTGGAGCTGCGGTTGAACGCCTTCCCGCAGTGGCTGCACTTGTGCGGCTTCTCCTGCACAGAGGACGCACCTTTAGCGCACCTTTAGCGCACCTTTAGCGCACCTGCGGGGCGCCGCGGGGCGCGCGCGCGCTCACCTGCGTGTGGATGATCTTGTGCCGGCACAGCGTGCTCGCCTGGCGGAAGCCCTTCCCGCACACCTTACACACGAAGGGCCGCGCCCCGGTGTGCACGGGCATGTGGCGGGTCAGGTTGTAGTGCGCGTTGAACACCTGCGGGGCACGAGACTGACGTTAACACACAACAACAACAACAACAACAACAACAACAGCAACAACAAGAGCACAACACACAACAACAGCAACACAACACACAACAACAGCGCAACAACACACAACAACAAGAGCACAACACACAACAACAGCAACACAACACACAACAGCAATAACAGCGCGACAACACTCAACAACACTCAACCACACTCAACAACAGCACACAACAATAACAAAACACAACAATAACAAAACAACACACAGCACACAACAATAACAACAACACACAACAACAATAACAGCGCAACAACACACAACACTCAACAACACTCAACAGCACGCAACAATAACAACACACAACAATAACAAAACAACACACAGCAATAACACACAATAACAAAACAACACACAACAACAATAACAGCGCAACAACACACAACACTCAACAACACACAACAATAACAACACACAACAATAACACACAATAACAATAACAACACACAACAACAATAACAACACACAACAATAACAACACACAACAATAACAACACACAACAATAACAACACAACAGCAGCACAAACTCGTGCAACACCAAAGTGGTCTGATCCAAACTCTTTTGGTCCTCAACAAGGGGGGGGTCGGGGTCGGCACACTGAAGGGGGGGTCACGCACCTTCCCGCACACCTCGCACGTGAAGTTTTTGGGCTTCCCGTCCGCCGCGCCGCCGCCGCCGCCGCCGCCCAGCTTGCCGTGCGGCTTGGCGCTCCTGTCGGCGCTCAGGCCGTGCTGGTCCTTCACCAGCTGGTCCAGCTGGCCCGGCAGGTGCTCCTTGTGCGGGTACTGCGGGGTGGGCGGCTTGTCGCCCCCCCCCCCCCCGCCGCCGCCGCCGCCGCCGCCGCCGCCGCCGCCGCCAGCTTGGCGTTCTCCAGCAGCAGCAGCCGGTGGTGCGCCGTCAGGGAGGCCTGCGCGGGCCCCGAGAGCCAGGGTCCGGCCAGCAGCTCCGCGGGGGGGCAGGCCGCGTCCAGGTAGTTGAGGTAGTACAGCGAGCCCCCCCCCGCGGGCACCACCTGCTGCACCACCTGCGGCTTCACCAGCCGGCCGCCCGGCGCGCGGCCCGCGTCCGCCTTGGCGCACATGCAGGGCGCGGCCCGGAAGCCGGCCCGCCACAGGTCCGAGCAGCCCAGCAGCGCACGCGCCTGCAGGTCCGAGCAGCCCAGCAGCGCACGCGCCTGCAGGTCCGAGCAGCCCAGCAGCGCACGCGCCTGCAGGTCCGAGCAGCCCAGCGGCGGCAGCGGGGGCGCGCAGGGCGGCGGGGCGCGCGGCCCCGGCGGCCGCCGCTCGTCCTCGGCGCCCCGCCGGGGCTCCGCGCCCTTGGCCATGATGCGGTCGATGGAGAAGGCCAGGGTCTTGGGGCCCCCCGCGGGGGGCCCCGTCCTCCCGCACGCCACGCGCGTGTCCAGCGAGGCCGAGCTGGCCATGGCGTCCCGGGGGGGGGTCACAGGTCGGCCCGGGTCCTCGGAGCGGCGAGCGGCGCGGACGCGGGGACGTCGGAGGAGCACCTCGTCTGCATTCGGATGAGCGGGCCCCCTCCCGCGACGACGGCGTGCGGGGGTGACGGACGAGCGCTCATGCACTGGCGCGCGCGGGCGGACGCAGCGAGCACGCGGAGGACGCGACGCGCACAAAGTTGCGCCGCGGCGGAGTTCAGCTCTTTAACGGGCCGCGTCACTCCGCCCCCTCCTCACGGACCACTGTCTCCTGACATCAGCGGCCCCGACTCCTCGGGCCCCCGCGGGGGGGGTGTGTGAGTGTGTGAGTGTGTGTGTGAGTGTGTGTGAGTGTGTGTGTGAGTGTGTGAGTGTGTGTGTGAGTGTGTGAGTGTGTGTGTGAGTGTGTGAGTGTGTGTGTGAGTGTGTGTGTGTGAGTGTGTGTGAGTGTGTGTGTGAGTGTGTGTGTGTGTGTGAGTGTGTGGTGTGTGTGTGAGTGTGTGGGTGTGTGTGGTGTGTGGTGAGTGAGTGTGTGTGTGTGTGTGTGTGAGTGTGTGTGTGTGTGTGTGTGTGTGTGTGAGTGTGTGTGTGTGTGTGTGTGGGGGGTCCCTGGTTAAAGGCACATTTATGTGCGTGTGTATGAATTTAGAAACGAGGAAGTCGCGCTAATCTGCCCTTTCTCCCGCGCCGCTAATCTCCTTCATTGTTGGAGCAGAATTCCAGGATCCGTCCGGGAGCGGAGGACTCCTCGGGTCCATTCAGCCCTCCTTCATCCCTTCATCCCTTCATCCCGGGGAGCAGACAGGTCCCGGCCGATGGAGGAGAAGAGAGCAGACGGTTCAGTTTCCCTCCATCTGAGGGGGAAAGAGAGAGAGAGAACGAGAAAAATAGAAAGAGGGAGAGAAAAATAAAGAGAGAAAGAACGAAAGAGAGAAAAATAGAGAGAGAAATAAAAAGAAAGAAATAGAGAGAGAAATAAAAAGGAGAGAAAAATACGGAAAAAAAAATCAAGAAAGAAAGAGAGAAAATATTGAGGAAAAAATAAAGAAAGAAAGAGAAAATATTGAGGAAAAAAGAAAGAGAGAAAGAGAGAAAATATTGAGGAAAAAATCAAGAAAGAAAGAGAAAATATTGAGGAAAAAAGAAAGAGAGAAAGAGAGAAAATATTGAGGAAAAATCAAGAAAGAAAGAGAGAAAATATTGAGGAAAAAAAGAAAGAAAGAAAGAGAGAAAATATTGAGGAAAAAAGAAAGAAAGAAAGAGAGAAATATAGAGGAATAAATAAATAAATAAAGAGAGAGAGAGAAAAAGACATAAAAAGAGAGAGAAGGAAAGAGAGACAACAGCGTCCTCTGCTCGTCTTGCTGCTCAGACCTCGATGGACCAAACAGCGGGTGTTTGGAGGTGATACCAGACGAGGTCCCCGACCCAGAACGAACGAGCGGTTCTTCATCAGACGGGTTCGGCTGCACACATCCATTCATCAGAGCTGGGTGGTGTCAGGGGGCGGGGCCTGTCCAGGCGACTTTGCAGAAACCTGGACATCCCTCAGCATTCCCAACCTGGAGACCTCGGCCCCCCTTCACCTCTACTGGGGCTTTGATCTGCCCCAGCATGACCAGTATGACCACTGCAGACATGCTCATTCTAACCAGTATGACCACTGCACGCGTGGATGTGCTGGTACCCGCCTGCCGCTGGTTTATAAACCTGTAATAATCCCAGTCTGTAATCCTGCGTTAATGATCCCGGCCTGAGCCCACCACCTCAGGAGCGTCCTCCCACACCTGCGGCTCAGAGGCTGGATTAGGATCCACTCACATGCAAACGTGGGGAAACGCACTGATTTGAGTTTGTTCAGGGACAATCGGGGGCTTATCTGCACAATAAACATGGAGCTGGAGCTCCACCAGGGGCCCCATTAGCACCTCCACCAGGAGCCCCATCAGGACCTCCACCAGGGGCCCCATCAGCACCTCCACCAGGAGCCCCATCAGGACCTCCACCAGAGGCCCCATTAGCACCTCCACCAGGAGCCCCATCAGGACCTCCACCAGGGGCCCCATTAGCACCTCCACCAGGAGCCCCATCAGGACCTCCACCAGGAGCCCCATCAGGACCTCCACCAGGGGCCCCATTTTCACCTCCACCAGGAGCCCCATCAGGACCTCCACCAGGGGCCCCATCAGGACCTCCACCAGGGGCCCCATCAGGACCTCCACCAGGAGCCCCATCAGGACCTCCACCAGGGGCCCCATCAGGACCTCCACCAGGGGCCCCATTAGCACCTCCACCAGGGGCCCCATCAGGACCTCCACCAGTGGCCCCATCAGGACCTCCACCAGGGGCCCCATCAAGACCTCCACCAGTGGCCCCATCAGGACCTCCACCAGGACCTCCACCAGGACCTCCACCAAGGGCCCCATTAGCACCTACACCAGGAGCCCCATCAGGACCTCCACCAGGGGCCCCATTAGCACCTCCACCAGGGGCCCCATCAGGACCTCCACCAGTGGCCCCATCAGGACCTCCACCAGGGGCCCCATCAGGACCTCTATCAGGGGCTCCACCTATGGCCCCACCAGGAGCTCCATCAGGGGCCCCATCAGGAGCTCCTTCAGGACCTCCACCAGGGGCCCCATCAGGACCTCCACCAGGGGCCCCACCAGGACCTCCACCATGAGCCCCACCAGGACCTCCACCAGGACCTCCACCAGGGGCCCCACCATGAGCCCCACCAGGACCTCCACCAGGACCTCCACCAGGGGCCCCAGCAGGACCTCCACCAGGGGCCCCAGCAGGACCTCCACCAGGGGCCCCACCAGGACCTCCACCAGGGGCCTCCCAGGTTTGTGATCCGGATGAATCAGAGGAAGTCGTGGACGTCCGTCCCCGTCCTCGCAGGGACGTGTGCGTCTCTCTGGAGTTCTGGTGAGTGGGAGCAAACAGGAAGTGCTGACTTCTGCTCCGGCGTGTGACAGCAGCGGGAGCGTCGCGGCCCCGGAGACGAGGGCCCGGCGCGTCGGGGCGACGTGGCGTCTTCGTGCGGTGACCGCTTGACGTGATTCCTGCGTGAGTCTTTTTGTCAGCCGGAGCTTTCCTCCCGAGGCTCCTCTGACTTTTTCCCAGCCTGTCACGTCTCTACCTGGCCCCCCCTCACCCCCTAACCCCCCACCCCCAACTCCAGCTGTCATGTGACCCATCAGCCGTCCTGCCGACGGCGGCACAAACACTCCGACGACGTTCCGGGAAAAACTCCGGCTTTTAGAGAGCCGAGGCTAAGCTAACCTGCTGCTGAAGACAACAGCAGAGTGACCTCACTTCACAAAAATGAACACACACACACACACACACACACACACACACACACACATACACACACTCACACACACCCACACACACACACACACACACACACACACACACACACACACACACACACGTTCTGAGTCCTGCACCCCCCCGGCCACTCGTACTCCCTCTTGATTCCCCCACAAACGTCCCTGCTCACGTCTATTTTTGTGACCCTTTTCTTCTCCTTTGTGGAGTGTGTAAGCCCACGGCGGTGTGTGTGTGTGTGTGTGTGTGTGTGTGTGTGTGTGTGTGTGTGTGTTTAGATGAATGCTGCTCAGAGCCAAAGGACTGAACATCAAAACAAGTACTAGAAGAGACGTGGGTATTTATCGTGGAGTAAACACGAATGCTTCCATCACACGTGAGCGCCCTCCCAGTCTCTTTACTGGTCTGACTGGACCTTTACTGGTGAGGATCCAGTGCGTCAGAAGTCACAGACCCAGCTCAGGACCCACAGACAAGCCTGTTTGGACCTGCAGCCCCTGGACAAATCTGATGTGGAGGCCATCACAAGGGCATCCCCTAAAATTGGGTCCTGGATCACCAGGCCCAAACAGAGCAAGTGTGAGTGTGTGTGTATGTGTGAATGTGTGTGTGTGTGAATGTCTGTGTCTGAATGTGTGTGTGTGTGAGTGTGTGTGTGTGTGAGTGTGTGTGTGAATGTGTGTGTGTGTGAATGTGTGTGTGTCTGAGTGTGTGTGTGTGAGTGAGTGTGTGTGTGAGAGTGTGTGTGTGTGCATGAGGGTGTGTGTGTGTGAGTGTGTGTGTGTGTCTGAGTGTGTGTGTGTGAGAATGTGTGTGTGTGAGTGTGTGTGTCTGAGTGTGTGTGTGGGAGGGTGTGTGAGGGTGTGTGTGTGAGTGTGTGTGTGTGTGAGGGTGTGTGTGAATGTGTGTGTGTGTGTGTGTGTGTGTGTGAATGTGAGTGTGTGTGTGTCCTCACATTTACTATATTTTGCTCTCCAGAGTCTTCATTCTGGAAGCACAGTGGGGTCGTGTTACTGGGTCCCACAGCACCCAAGGACCGTGGGTTAAATTAGGGTCTAGGGTCGGGGTATGTTGGGGTAGGGTTAGGTTAGGTTGAGTTTGGGTTAGGTTAGGTTGAGTTTGGGTTAGGTTAGGTTAGGTTAGGTTGAGTTTGGGTTAGGTTAGGTTGAGTGTGGGTTAGGTTAGGTTAGGTTGAGTTTGGGTTAGGTTAGGTTGAGTTTGGGTTAGGTTAGGTTGAGTGTGGGTTAGGTTAGGTTGGGGTTGGGTTAGGTTAGGTTGAGTGTGGGTTAGGTTAGGTTAGGTTGAGTTTGGGTTAGGTTAGGTTGAGTTTGGGTTAGGTTAGGTTAGGTTGAGTTTGGGTTAGGTTAGGTTGAGTTTGGGTTAGGTTAGGTTGAGTGTGGGTTAGGTTAGGTTGGGTCTGGGTTAGGTTAGGTTGAGTTTGGGTTAGGTTAGGTTAGGTTGAGTTTGGGTTAGGTTAGGTTGAGTTTGGGTTAGGTTAGGTTGGGTCTGGGTTAGGTTAGGTTGAGTTTGGGTTAGGTTAGGTTGGGTCTGGGTTAGGTTAGGTTGGGTCTGGGTTAGGTTAGGTTGAGTTTGGGTTAGGTTAGGTTAGGTTGAGTTTGGGTTAGGTTAGGCTAGGTCTGGGTTAGGTTGTGGGTGAGCGCAGGTTAGTTAGTTGGGTTAGGGTTAGGGTTAGGGTTAGGACCTGGGTGACGTGACGTCCCCACAGAGATGTAAATGTGAGGGTGTGTGAGCCCCCGGAGCGGCGGTGACTCAGGTGAGCCCCCCTGATGGCTCTGGCTGAGCCAACATGCTAATGACGCGCGCCTGTCCAAGCCCATCTGAGTCCGCCCCACCGCTCCGCCGCCGCCACGCCGCCGTCGGGCTCCAGCGCCGGCCTTTTTGTTCCGGCTGAGCTGAGGACGCGGATCTGTTGACACCGTTTACCCTGATCGGAGGGTCGTGGCTCCGCCCTCCCGAGCAGCCACGGGCCCCCCCGTCTGTGGTCGTCCAGGGGGCGTGTCCCTTTCATGTCCCACTCCCAGCTTTGATGTTCTGATGGCGGTGGAGGTCAGAGCGTACATACGTTCAGGGCCGTATCCTGGTTTGGGGCCTGGGGCACCACCAGACTCACCCCCCCCAAAAAAAAAAAAAACCCATTAAAGTTGAGGTTATTTAAACGTGCTGACGCGGCGGCGGCGGCGGCGCTGAGCCTCGGCCACGCCTGATGTTCCGCCGACATCTGGAGCCACGGCGCGATTGCCCCAGCTGTAAGCCAGTCCCGGCGGAGCAGATCTAAAAGTAATCAGCGGGCGTGTTGTCGCTGGTAAGAAGGGTTTGGTGCTGGTGGAGGGGAACATAAGAGGCTTTGTGGGCGCTTTTAATAAAAGGATCTGACATCTACCTGCCCTCTCCAATAACGGGCAATTTTCACGCTTCTGGCACGCAGGGCCGCCGCCACCGCCGCCACCGCCAGAGGCCGGGCGGGCGAAGGCCCCGCTTGGCCGGGCGGATGCCTCCACACGGCTGATTTCTCTTTCATCTCCTTCATTTTCCCCTCGCCGCCGTCCGCGCGTCTCCTGTCGGAGGAGGCTTGATGAGCTGGATGTGCCGCGGCGGCTCGTCCTCACATCCGCGGCTCCGCGGGGCGCCCGCCGGCCCGCCGCCGCGGCGGCTCTCGGCCAGTTCTCGCTGTGATGGTCAGTTGGAGATTCTCTTATTTTGATACCGTTATTGTTTCCAATTTCCCCACTTGATTGGAGCTTAAAAGCCAAAGCAGCTCAGATCGTGCCGGCGTAAATCTGCCGGCCCATTAATCCAGCCTGGTGTCGTGTCTGTCGCAGGAAAACCCAATCTCTCTGGATATTCACGGGGAAATTAAATGAATCATATTCTGAGACGGCTCAAGCGCCGCTGATTGGATGTGGAAATAGGTGTCCGCCTGGCTGTTTGTGCTGCCTGCCGCAGGAAACGATGGAATCGGCTCGGAGAGGCGCGGGGTTGGGTCGTTTTCATGGAAACGGGAGCGGTTCCCGCTTCATTAGCCCGGCACATCAGACGCCAATAAACGATGTTCACCAAATAAACGCGGGGGGAAAACAAAGAAGAGTGGAAGCGAGGCGGGCGCGACTCTGGCGTGTCAGAGTGAGGCGGGAAGCTCCGACGGGGGAGAATCCTCGGAGTTTAGGGTGTTAGCGCACACTCGCCCCCCCCGGATTTACAGGTTCTTGTTTGGCTCACTCCTCATCCAACTTCTTGTTTGTGTCCATTCTTTGGGGGAGGATTTGCCCCCCCATCTCCTCTAACGTCATTAAAAGATATCCTCTCATTTTAATTTGGGACTATATTATATCTAATCCTCCGACTTTACCCCTCGCTCCCGTCTTGGAGCCCTGATTTGAGCCATTCTTTCAATCTCCTTCACAACAGTAATATCTCAAGATGAGGTTAATCCACCACATTAATCTCAGATTTTCTTAAGGAAACACTGGTGGGGGTGAAGGGTGGAGGGAAGGAGGTCAAGGATTAACAAATATGTATTTTTACAGCCTGCTGACCCCCCCCCCACACACACACACACACACACACACACACAAGTCTCTGACAACAACACAACACAATTCACTTTGTCATCGGTTTTATTTCAACCTTCTGGTTTTGGTGGATTCATCCACAGAAATACAACAAAGAGCCCACCAGTAACGTAACACACCGGGGGGGTGGGGGGGGGCACCGACACGACTGACGACTAAAACAACTGACGGAGTAAACAGGCTTCTCTTCCAGAAACAATGCAGCAGATTTCCCGTAACACAGGGCGGGAATGATGGAAACGCTCCTGGGCGACCTCAGGGCGCGTCTGCCGCCCTCGCCCCAGGGGGCGGGGCTGGGTGCTAACATTGGCTGCTGGGGGGGGGTAGTCACGTGACCATCGATGAAGGCATCCAAACTTGCGTTGGTCGCCAATATTCACGCAAGTCCGACACTTTCGACTGGCTTACGATGTTTTGGGAGCGTGTGTGCCTGTAGGGGGCGCTGATGGCCGAGTTCCACCGGATCACAGCCAGAAGCAACAGTTAATTATCAAAATGCTCTCTATTGAAAAATATAGTCATGTGACCCGACCTCGTGGAAGTTGATGCTACCTTCGTTACTCTGACGACACTTAGCTTCGAGCTAACTGCTACGATAAAGGCGGGGCTCACGTTTACAACCAACACGCGCACGGGCAACGCAGGCGGAACGGGAACGCTGACTCGGACACGCCGTTGCGGGGGAACGGCGGTAAAGCGCGGGCGGATTTCGGGAAAGCGCCGCTTCAGCCGTCGCCCAGGTGGAAGGGTTGGCGCTCGGGTCACGCGTGTCGGTAGCTCCGCCCTAAAAACAGGAGGCACGTTCACACTCGTCACAACAGCTGGACTCACTGCACGGTTTCAGCACAACACAGGTCAGCAGCGGCGCCGGCGGAGGCTCGTCGGTTTGGACAAAGAAAAACTGCTCCGCCCGCTTGGCTTTGATGACGGAGATCAAAGAAAACCACAGGTCCGGCCGAGGGCGATGAGCGAGGGGGCCGTCCACAGAGACGGCGGGACAACGTGGAGACGGCCCAGAGACCAACGTGGAGGCTTTTCTGGGAACGCTGGGGGCAAGAGAGCGGGTCGGCTGGGGGGGGGTTCTGAGTTCGGGGGTGGAGAGCGGACCGTCATGCACGAGTTCACACACTAAAGGATCCTTCTGGTGTCCGTTGGGACAGAAGGAGTTGGGAAAGAAAGGACGGCGTGATGCAGGTCAGTCTGTTGAAGGCTGCTGGGTCTGTTTCCGGCCTCCCAGAGGTTCCTGGACACGTCTGCTAGTTGTCCTCCTCATCGCTGTCCTTCATGGAGATCCCTTGCATCCCCCCTTCCCTGACCGAGGCGGTGGCCTCTTCCAGGGTCAGCCGGTTCCTCACCGTTTCGTACATCTTGCTGTTCAAGGTGGAGTCCAGCACCCCCTGGAGACGGAAGTCGCGGTACTTTTTCTGTCACAGAGAAAGGAACACCTGTTACCAAACGCCACCCTGCGCCCACCGCAGGAGGCCCAGGGCGTCCTCTGGATGCCCCCAGACTCCCCAGACCCCCCCACGTCAGTAGCAGTTCTTGGTCCAGTGACGTTTCAAACACATCTAATAACTCTTAAAGGGTGTGATGATGAGGAGCATCTGCTTCTATAAAAACAGTGTCTGGGTGACCTGCAGAAACCCTGGGCCAGACCCCCAACCAGCAGCAGTGGCTGGAAACACACCCTCTAACAGGAAGAAACCCTGAGCAGGACCAGGCTGATATGGGGGGGGGGGGCTCCTGATGACAGAGGAGGAGGAGAACAGGAAGAGGAGAGCAAATATATTAATTAAACTGAGCAATCAAGGCTAGAGCTTAAAGGGCCAGGGGTCAGAGGTCAGAGCACTGTGGGGTTGGTGGTACTTCCATGTAGGTCAGACTGGGGCCCTCAGACCCACATGCTGCCTCCAAGGCTCTGGGTTTGGAGCACATTTCCTTGGCAGCAGAATTAGCAGAAGACAGGAGCTGCAGTGACCTGTCACCGTTCCATCCGTGTCAAGGTTACGTGGTGATGTTGTCACCTCACATGGTGTCACTGATGGTATCACAGCTACATCAAAATGGGTCACCTCTCATGGAGAACCTTGTGTTGACACTTTCACCTTTAGATGTAACACACAGAATGTGGTGCACTGACCTACAGGTCAGCGTGGTGGTAACCATGGTTACCGCACAGCAACACAGCCACGAAGACGTTCTGACCTAGGTTTCTCCCTCACAAAGACTCTAAACTGCACGGTGACAGGTCTGTGTGAGGTTCATCAGAAAGCATACGGGGGATGGACATGTGGTTCCCGTTGAGGTTTTTAACTGGAAATAGACCAGTACAGTCTAATGGACTTCAATGGACACACCCAGGAAGCGGACACCTTCCCCAGTTCTGAGCTGTGGTCTTCAGGATGTCTGCTCCGAGGACCAGAGTGACAGGTGGTCCACCTGGCCCTGGCGAGCAGACCCGCCCCACCTGAGATGACCCCCACCGCTGGGGTGTCACCAGCAGACCTCGTCAAGCCACCGCTGGGGCGTGTGAAGGTGCAGTCATGTGTGTAGATGGCTTTGAGTGGGGGGCTCAGCGCAGCCCTGAGGGGAGCTGCTGCTGAGGCTGACGGCTGGGGAGGGACGGGGGCCTCCTCTCACCCTCTGAGGATGATTGGTCAGGAAGTCCCTGGACCAGAGGCAGATGGAGTCAGATCTTCCCAGTCCAGACCACTTCAACACCAGTATGGGAGGGGTCGTACTGAGCACTGGACTACAACCACAAAGAACAGCCGTGTGTAGCTGCCCTGCTGCTCCACAAGGCCCTACTACTACTACTACTACTACTACTACTACTACTACTACTACTACTACTACTACTGCTACTAACAACAACAACAACAATAATACTATTACTACTACTAACAACAGTAGGTGTGGGGATGTGGTGAGGAGAGTCCTCCCAGACTCGTGGGTCTAAATGACTTCCGTGCTGGGGTGTGTCCTGAGTCCTCTGCTCTGGCTACACCCATGACTGCCAACACCCCTCCCTCACTGGGAGGTTGCTGGGTGACACCATAGTGTGGGCTGATCTCCAGAGATACCGGGGAGGCAGCCCAACTGGAGGAGGTGGAGGATCTGCCAACATGGGGTATAGACTACAACCTTGAGCCAAACCTTTCAAAAACTAAGGAGGTGGTTGATTTGTGGAGGGGGAGGCAGAGGAGCCGTTGCACTCCCCTCAAGATTTACAGGACCCCCGTGGAGAGACTCAGCAACTTCAGGCTCCTCTTAAAAACAACCTCTCCACTTTGGTGAAGAAGGCGGGGTTACGCCTCATCCGTGGAGCTCACCAGAGCATCGGCGTACATGGAGGACAGCAGCCTGCAAGACGTCAAAACCAGGCGGTACAGTGGAGCCAGGACATTATCAAGGACATCTACCAGCCTGGTAACGGACTGTTCTTCCCTCAGGCCAAAAGGACTGTAAAGGACCCCCCCACCCCACACACACACACACACACACACATATATTCATACACACTCCCTTTTTACTATTCTTATTATTTGTGCCACTGATTTTATTTAGAGCTGCTTTCACAATCCGGGTCTGTTGCAGCTCACATTTCACTCTCCTCTGTTGTCATGACAACGTGACAGGCCATCTAATCACTCACCTGGGCTGTACACATAGGGTTACCTGCGTGAAGGAGGTAAACACCTTCGTGACTCCTGTCAGCAACACAAAGCCCAAAGTCTGGGTGGTGGGGGGGCCTGGGGCCCCTGACGGTGCTGGATTATTTACAGATTTATAATTCTGATGTTTTGAGCTCTTCCACTCAGGATCTCACCTTGACAATCCTGATGAGGATCTTCAGTTGGTAAACGTGCAGCTGCAGGTCCATGCGGTCCGTCAGCCACGTTCCTACGAGGTTCATGGTGCTGGTGTACCATTGCTGCACAAGAAGAGAAACACAAACTTCGGGTCACCAAACGGCCATTAGGGAACGGCTCGGGGAACGTCAGACCAAAGCAGCAAAAACTTTCTTCTCTTGTCGTCTGGACCTCATCACATTTCCCCACAGGCTCAGGATCTATTTAAGTCTGGAGCCCCCCTCCCCCGGATGATCCGGCAGCCAGTGAGGCATCAGTTAATGTGGATCCTAATAAAGAACGGAGATGATGAAGCTCTTGGCACACTCAACCAGTCTTCTGGCCGTTGGCAGTTGTCAAAGTCAATGAAAGGAATCTTTTAGGTGTCAGTTTAGCCGCTCGTTCCAGGCGGCCTCCCACCCAAATCAGTGTGATGAGGACCATGTGTCTGTTGTGCTCCAATAACGGGGTCAGGGATCAGGACACATCTTTAATCATTCACATCCATACTTCTATCTCGCTGATTCCTGCTAATTATCACTGAATTATTCGTCAGGAATTTAAAAGGAGGGATTGGACTCAAACCCTGTTGACACCCCAACACTTCAGAATAAAAGTGAACTCAAGTTTAGAAACAGGAACCTTCCAATGGTCCAACATTGGGCAGTTTTGAGTGTGTGGTCAGGTTCACTTTCACGGCTCTGGACAATCGTGGAGCATTCCCTTCATTCCTCTGAGCTGTTGGTTGGGCTGAGAATCCTTCCAGCAAACATCCCCTCGCCTGATAACTGAGATGAACTCCACAGCTGGATCTAATTCACACACAACATTAAATCCATGACTGAGACGTGGCGCCACCCTCCAATCACGAATTCTTTGCTCATCACCCAGACCCAAGAAAATGACATTGGGAAAGGGGGGGGTCTGCAACCCTTGAACTGTTCTCACCTGGAGCATGGCTTGAGAAAGTTGTGTACATTCCACTGGACGCTAAAAACCAATCGAGCACTGGACGAGGAGTTCCCTCAAAGGCCACGGTCAGAGTGGGCGGGGCTTTTAACAAGGAAATTCCTGCTGAGATGCCATCTCGATCGTGTTCAGACTTCAATCCAACACAACGGTATATAAAGCCCTCCTCCAGCCTCCCTTTGGCCAATCGGGTCAGGAAGGAGCACAGAACAGTCAGGTATGATGTCCGGAGAGCAACACAACCCTCCTGGACCCAATGGTATCAGTGGTTTTGTTCTCAAGGCATGTTCAGAACACCTCCACTCTCCCAGAGCCCTGCAGACTCCCTAGACCACCTGCAGACTCTCTGGACCCCTTGTAGAAGCCCTGGACCCCTTCGACTCCCTGCAGTGTAGAACAAATAGGTCCACCGACACCCTCATCCTCCACAGCGCCCTCTTTCACCTGAAGAAGCTGAGGATTTACAGGAAGCAGCAGGATGGTGGACATGCCCCCCATCAGGGTGGGTCATGACCAAAAGAACAAGGTGACAGATACAAGCAGATGAAATGGGTTCACTCTGCGGGGTGGTTGGGGTCTCCATTAAAAATGGAAAATCAATTCAGGTGGTTTGACCAGCTCAGG
The DNA here is from genome assembly GCA_911728415.1 of Lagocephalus sceleratus. Lineage (NCBI taxonomy): Eukaryota > Metazoa > Chordata > Actinopteri > Tetraodontiformes > Tetraodontidae > Lagocephalus > Lagocephalus sceleratus. Next base: position 833,731 of record CAJVRN010000141.1, read on the forward strand.
AGGCCTTAATAGGGAGGTGTTCCTGACTCGTCCAACTGGGGGGAGACCTCGGTGAAAACCAGGACCAGTCGGTGGTAATATCTCCACTTTAGTCAGGGAGGACGTGAGGATCCCCGGGCAGTTATCCCGGGTCACCAAGGAAAGGGAAGGCTGGGGCTGCCCCCATGGCCTGATCTTGGATAAGTGGAATTCAGGGTCGCTGAAGACCTGACCTGGACTCATCACATCAACCAAACAGCAGGTCTTCATCCTTGGCAGGCTGAGGAGAGCCATCCTGGACTCAGCAGACTCCGCAGCTTGGCCATGTGGGTGAAAGCTGACCAGAACTGAGCTGCCATCCAGAGAGGAGCTCTACATGCAGCCCAGTAACAACTGGTCTACCTGCTGCTAGTTGGGCCAATAAAACACTTTCTGCCACCACAGGTCATTTATGCACACACATATTTTTGATGCAGTGCCTTTATTTACAACTGTTCAATTTGTGGTCCTACTTAAGGAAGTTAACTTTTTTGCCTCTGCTGTTGCACCTTTGATGAGAACTTCCTCACCAGTGATTGCTGCTGTAATTATTGCTACCATGACAATAAAAGTCCTCCCAACTTAACTCCTCCTCCTCCTGATGTACCCCCTCCTCCCAAGGTGGCGCCTCCTCCTTCTGACAGAGGTGCTTCAAGTGTCCCTCACACAAGCCTGTTCGTGTAAAGTTTGATCGGTAAGCGGCCTCAGTCCCGTTGCCAGCTGCACTAGCCGCCCTCGCCGATGACGCCTGGCTATAAACAGCAACCTCCGAGAGGCGGCGTGAGCTCAGGCGGCGGCAGCCGCGCCCCCGCCAGAAGGCTGCAGATGTTTCTCTGTGGGCTGTGGCTGTTGCCAGTCTAATTGATGGGTAATGATGAGCGTGGCCTGATGCTAATGGAAGCAGACTGACTTTCAGCAGTCAGGGTCACGGTGGGTGGGAGGGGCCGGGGTGGCGGTGGGCTGTGGGGGACGATGGGGAAGGGACACGGAAAAGAAGGACTATCGTTACTGACACGCAGAGATGCGGACACATGATGATGGGTCGACACAGATTTGTCACTCGGCGACACTCCTAAAGACCTAAAGGCCAAGTTCTGCCTCTGCTGGCGAGTGGGCGGAGCCCTAAGGGAGGGCCCCTTCCCGCATCCCTCCACAAGGGTCACCAACAGCCGTGACTGGTCTGAGAGTCCAGAGAGGTGGAGGACTCCCCTTTTTACACACAAACAGCAGAGAGAAGGGGCACGCCTGAGACCTCCGTGGCCCCTGAAGCCAGCGGTGGGGACGGGGGGTGGGACAAAGGAGGGTTTGGACTGAAAGAGAGGACGGCTGCGTGGAGACGGTGCCGGGGTGAATCAGAGAGGCGACCTGCTGCCAGCAGCGCTCTATCTTTCGCTGTGTGCCTGTGAAGGCTTCGGCGTGGCAGCAGGCCTGCGATCTCGCCCCGAGCACACCCCCCCGCTGGGAGGCCAGGCCTGGAGTGACTGATCCGCTGACTGGCAGCGCTCCCTCCTTCCACCCCTCATGTCTCCTCTTTACTTTAGGGTTTGCACGGTGGCACACAGCTCCCATCTGCAGCCATTTCTGCAGCAGCAGCCATTTTGTGCCTTTACTCATCTCACTTTATAGAAAAACAGCCGCGACAGCGAAGTCACAAGTCTTCTCACTGTCATGGTTAGTATTTTGGAGGTCTGTCAGGGACATCTTGTGTTCACATACTTCTTGCTATTTTCATCAACTTTAAGATCTTTTCTATGCCAGTTTCAAAAGAACGGCGCTCTCTTATCCAAAGACGAAAAAGCGAGAGTGACTGAGCGCACGTCTGCTTTGATCCCTCTCAGGAATTTGGGCTTTCTGTTCTTTAATCTCAGGACTTGAGCTGGACAGCCAAAAAGAAACCAGCATTTTCACCCAGTCTTTGAATGTCAATGGGTCCCTGAAACAGAATTGGCCTACCCACAGAGGGCTTCTGCTGGGGCCCCAGGGACCTCCAGGCCTGGGTGACCAGCTCCTTCTGGGTAAATCCACATTTGCTCTTTTTCCTGTGGCACGTTGGCACTTCCTGTGGTCAGAAGTTCCCCATAGAGGGTGTTAACTCCAACTCGAGGGCATGAAGGAAGATGCGCTCTGAAGGAGTCCTGGTGAGACCAACATCCGAGGCCTTTGTTTGCTTTGTTCCACTTGGCAGAAAATAACAAAGAAAATTATTAGACTGAATTCTCCCGCGCCATCTTTTAGGGCTCCGTGGGGATCAGCGGGGGCGAGCGCTCGCTGACAGCCAAAACAAGCGTAATATGACTCTGAATACATAATGCCCTAACCCGGCAGGGATCAAATCTGTGACATTCTAACGAGTTCCATCTGAAGGAGAAGCTTCCATTCCTTCAAGTGGGTTATCTGTGTGTGTGCGTGTGTGTGCATGAGGTGACGTTGTCACCTCATGACACACTGATAACCCCTACCTATACACAGGCGACATGCACAACACACACACATACACACTCTCTCACACACACAAACACACATATATACATCTGGTGGTCCATCCCCCTTCATAAGAAAACTGGGAGACAGTGCGACCTCCTGCCCCCATCTGACACCAACCCACCCATCCTTCTGACAAACCCTAATACACACACACACACACACACACACACACACACACAAGCCAGCATTCACACCCAAATCTACATGTATCAGTGGGGGCTCTGCTGCAGACAGGATCTGATAACAAAAATGACACACCTCTCCACGGCTCCCCTCACCCACTTGAGAGACAACACTAGCATCTAAACAGTTTTAACACACTTAAAATCTTGTTGGTGCAACTGGTACACCGACAGTATCGGTTCTACTCTACTCACTATTCTACTCTTCTTTGCTTTCTATATTCTACTCTTCTCTCAGTTTTGTGCGTTTCTGCTGAGTAAAATTTACTTGTGCTACTTTTTGGTACCGATTCTGTCGGGGTTCCAAAAAAAACCAGCCCGGTTCTTCCGGTACTAAAAGATGACGTAACACACCTCAGATTCTGATTGGCCAGGGGATCGTCCCAGCGTCAGTAGTCCCGCCCCCAGTAAACTCGTTCTTCTAACTCACTAGTAACTAGTGCGTGGTGATAAAGTTGTTGTTCTGCTGCTAAACTGCTTTACACAGACGTCACAGACGTTATTTAGAGACATCCCTGCGCTACAACCGCTGATACAGCCTCTAATCGAACTAAAAGCTGGTGCTGATCAGGCTGATCGGCTCCTGATCGATCGATCCATGCGGCCACCGAGCGAACGCGCGTTTGATAACTCCCACTGCGGGTCACGTAAACCGACCGATTAAATATTAAAATCAATTCAATCAAGCTTTTGCTTTCCGTGTTTTGTAAAAGAGCCTAAAAATGAAATATGTTATGTTTTCGTTTCTGTTTCTTGTTTGCGTTAGTTTAAATCACGTCACCAAAGTTTTGCGCGGGACTACTGTTGCCATGGAAACGATCACAAAACAATAGCAGCTCCCAAACGAGAGTGGAGCAGGTAAGTTTAATGAGATAAAATAGATAAAACACACGGCATCATTCGTTTGACCTTCCTTCAACCTGTCTGCATCAGCCGCTGGAGAGTTTTAATTTAACCATATTAAACTTCCTTTATGTTTTGGGGGGGATTAAACGTTTAATTTCACCAAAAATGAAGAGCAAAAACCAGATTTAGAATCGATCCGAGCAGGAGAGCAGAGTTTGGACACTGTTGATAAAAAAATGCTAATTAAATAGGTAAAGCGCAAACACACACACTTACACACACACTTGCACACACACACACAAAACATCCAAAAAGCCAACCGATTTGTTAGGTCACAGGGCCTCTTTTGTGGGGCCGCTCAGGCTCCTTTGTGGCTCTGAGAGCAGGAATGTTGGAGCTGAGGAGGGGCGTCTCTGCAGGGGGTACACGGGGATTACAAGCAACCTGGGACTCTGCCTCTTTCTGCCTGTGTGTGTGCTTTCACAATGTATGCTTGAGTAAGAAACTACAGAGCTCGTTAAGTACTGAGCGGATTATGTCAGCGCAGAGAAAACTGTCAGGGACCAAAAGTTTGTGCCGGGCTTTGGAGCGGGCCGCTGAACCAACACAGTTAGTCCTCGCTTTAAAATGGACTTCAGTAATTTTAATAACACGAAATGTTCCTCTCTCTCTCTCACAAACACACACACACACTCTCTCTCACAAACACACACACACACACACACAGGCTGCTGATACTGTCGCTCCAGACTACCTACCACACTTTAATGAACTAGCCTATTAACATGTTAATCAGCCGGGCCCTTCAGCACTAATCCCTGAGTTTACTGAGTGGAGGAATCAGAGCATCGGTAAATAAAGGGCCCCGGCTCAGACCCGCCAGCACTGCCTTTGTTTTGCTTTTTTTTTTTTTTGAGCCGCAACTATTGCTGCTTTTTCTACCGGCGGCCTGGTGTGTGTTGGCCCGGCGAAGGGTCCGCTTCCTCGCCTTGCCACTTGAGCGTCAACAATCTTTGATAACCTGGAATTCAGTCCGCCTTTATCTGAACGGCGCCTGTTCCCATCAGAACCGTGTCTACAGGGGCGAGACCCCCAACAGCAGCAGTGGCTGGAAACAGGGAGAAACCCTGAGCAGGACCAGGCTGGGACCCTCCTGCTGATGGACAGATGGCTGGAGGAGGACGAGGACACATCATGGAGGACAGGAGGACCAGCACACTTCATTGATGTTCATGTGGTTGGTGTTGATTGGTGAGTGATTTGGTGCTTCTCCTCCTTTTCACGATTAGCTGACCACTTGGTGTGAATGTCTGAGCTTCTGCTCTACACACAGCAGATTAAACGGCATGCAACCCGCTGTGTGTGTGTGTGTGTGTGTGTGTGGAGAGAGTGAGCGAGTGTGTCCTGCTGAGACCCAGCTGTGTCTGCAATTAGCAGGAGGGATGGAATGATGATTGCTGCTGCGGCAACACTAATGCCAAACGACAGGCTTCCTGGTGAAGGAGACGAGGAGCACACACACACACACACACACACACACACACACACACACACAGATAAAGTTCGGTGGCTGTCTTCCCATGGATGTTCACTCTTTAGGCCTAGGCCCCTCCTGTTGCCCCCCCTCCTGATCAGAGCTCACTTCACCTGCGCGAAGCGGATGTTTTTCTCACGCATTCCGAGGCCCCGCCCACGCGGATGCGCGGTCCAGTGTGACTCAGCGGCGACGCGAGCGGCTTCCTGTCACCTCGTCCCTGCCGCTCTTTTCTGGTGCGGCTACAGCCTCCCACGCGCCCCGCCACTCGCCCCCCCCAGACCGGCGCATCCGATCGAGGGTTCAAACCGGAGCGCGTCAGCTGTTCGCTCCGGGGGGGGGCAGGGTGCGGAGCGACCCGCCAGGTGAGGCCCCCAGGGTGGGGGTCACGTGCGCTCCGGGCCTGGAGGACCTGACGACCTCCAGCTCACTTCCTGTAGGTGTGGAGCCTGTAGGCGGGGCCTGGTTTCCCGGTGTCCCTGATGTTTGTGTTGAATCCGCTTGAGAGACCTGCAGCTCCGGCTGGATATTTCTCCTTTTCTGAGGCTTCCATAGACCGATCCCGCCTCCTTTCAGCGCCCCGGCGGGGGGCGAAGGAGCTCTGAGAGTGGGACTAAAGTAAAGTTTTGTGGCTGAAGGAGCTCACAGGTCTCAAACTGTTTTGATTGTGTTGGCGACACAAAAGGCGAACTAACCATTGACCATTGACCACAGTCGGAGCACAGCTGGGGCGGCAACAAAACACGCTCGGGGGGCATTTCAGCCCCTCGCCTCGGAGCGGGACGGCGGCCGGAGCGGGCGCAGAAACGCAGCGAGGAAGCGGACCGATTATCTCAGGTCCGCGCCTTTCTTTCGGGAGCAGCAATCCGGGTCTCGCACAAAACGTCCCGTCTGCTCCTTCCAGGAGCGACTTGATAAAAACACACTGGTGTGGAGGAGGGATGGCTGGGGGGGGTTCTGAGGAACTAAACAGTGGGAATTATAGTCAGCAACCAGTCATTGAGTAAACATACAAAGAGCCACAAAAAAGCTCTGCGGTGAACAATAAAGGGGAAAAAAAGCTGGCAGGTCCAGGCCCTGAGAAGAGCGGAGCCTTCAGCTCACAAAGGGCCGCTTAGGGCCCAAAGAGGCTCCAACACTCGCGGGCTCAGCGAGCCTCTATAGGCCCCCGCAAAATGGAATAAGCCAGCAAGCACTCCAGGGCCCCGCCGAGCACCTGAATGAGCCGGAGGGGCGGGGCGCCGGGGGGGGTCCGGGGAAGGTGAATGGCCTTCTTTTTGGGTCCAATTTGTCTCTTTTCAGGCGCTGGGCCCGCTCGGGCCCTGACAGATGTACAAAGAGGGAGCGGCGCTGGGCCACTCATCCACGCACGCCTGCCAGCAGCTGTCACTTTTGTCAGACAAGTTAATCAAACAAATGCCTCCGTACCTCCTCTTGGGGGGGGCAGTGATGACATGGGTGTCCTCCATCAACCGCTCAATAAAGCAGGGGCCTGGCGGACCGGCGGCGCCATTAAAGGTGCATTTGCCTCCTCCCGGGACGCTGGCCGTCTGTGATGCGGCGGCGGGAATGCTCGGGATTTAGGGCCGGAGGAAACGCAACGCTCCCAGTAATTACCGGAGACCCTAAGCTGCTTACTGACTTCATTAACTGGAAGTAAAACCTTTTCAGGGGGGGTTTCAACAGTCACACGTAGTCCATTTAACCGCTCCCCACCGGACGGGCCCCTTTCTACGCCAGCGACCCCGCCGCCACGCCATTATCTGGGTCCACGCCGCTGGCGTAATCTGGTTAGAGTGCACCTCGGCCCAGGGGAGATTACCCCCCCGGCACCTCGCTGCCTCTGGAAGCACCCGTGAGGAGATCAATCATCCTGATCGACGATCAACCACCAATCGTTGTGATCAATAATCGATCAATAATCAATAATCGATCATTGTGATCAATAATCCAGGACCAGGATCATCTCTGCTTGGCCCTGTGGGTTGGCTCCGCCCCCCCAGAGCGGGCTGACTTGGCGTGTTGCTGCGGCTCAGCGTTGATTAAACTGTTCACTTCTGCGTGGCGGCGGCGGCGGCGAGCTGCCGTCCCGTTGCCGTGGGGACGCCCAATCCCGGGCCTCCGTGTCCATCTGATAACCACTCAAGGTCAACGGAAACGCTTCAAATCAATCAATGAGCCGCGCTCCTAATCCCCCGCGGGCAGATTAAGTGTATAATTGACCTGCATAATCCCAGTATCTGCAGCCGTGCTCTGGGGGGGGGCACGGCGACAGCGGCATAGTCCCTCGTTCCCTCCCTCGTTCCCTCCTCGTTTCCTCCCTCGTTCCCTCCACGCGGCCGGAGCATCAGCGAGTGCAGCTGCTGCGTATCAGCGGCGGCTGGATTTGGCTCAGAATAAAGATGTGGCGTTTTTTAATCAATGATCCGCGGGCTAAGCCCCCCCGCCCCCCCCCCCCCAGTATCATTTAAGCACATCTGTCTTAATCTGGGTCTCTTTCAAGAAGCGCGGGTTAAACTCCCACTATCCCACAAACACACAAACATCCTCATGGAACTAAATGTCGGAGAATTTGGCCTTTTTTTATCTGAAGCAGATCAGGAAGAACGACGCTCCCCAAGCAAGTGAAGCCCAGGCAATCTATAGGGGATAGATCTATAGATCTAGACACAATAGAGACGTGGGTGATAAATCTATAATCTATAGGAGATAGAACTATTGTCTATTAGTGGTAGATCTATAAGTAACAGACATGTAGGTGATGGACCTATAGATGACCAATAGGGGATAACTCTATATAAGATATATCTATATCACCTATATAGATAGATTATAATCTACAGATCTGTAGATAATAGATCTCTAGGTGGTAGTTCTATATCACCTATATAGATCTATAAATGATAGATCTATAATCTATAGCCTAGATAGATCTACAGATTATAGATGGTAGGTTGATGGGTAATAAAGCGATATGTATATCACTTATATAGATTTGTAGATGGTATATCTATAGATGATAGATCTATAGATTGTAGACCTGTAGGTGATAGATCTATATGTGGTAGAACTGTAGATCTAAAGACAATAGATGACTGTTGGCTGCCACCTCACGCCGGACCGTTAATCCCGCGGACACCTGCCCTCCTGTCGTCACAACACGAGTTACGAGGAGTCCTGATTGGACCGCTGGTGTAAACGAAGTTCCCCACGACCGCGCAGACAAGTGGGTCAAATATCACCCCCCTTTAATATGTCTCAGATTATGATCCCTTCCTGGAGACGCTGTTCTCTTCTACTTGACTGCACATTTGGGCTCGTCTGCGTTTACTTTACAAACGTGTAATCTGCTTACTCGCGCCCATATCAGAGCCGACCTTTGACCCCGGCCCAGCCCGCTCCAGGTCCACCCCCCCCTCCCCTCTCGCTCCTCGCTGATGCGAGGTGTTGACGTGATTTCCCTGTAATCTCTTCGGAATCGAGCATTATTGCCGACGTTAATCTTGTCAACCGGCGTAGGAGCGGTGATCTGACCCCCCCGACGCCCCCGTCAACCCCCCCTTTGTTCCTCCACACAAATGGAAATTTCTCCGCGTTGAACTTCGTTACTCGGAAACTTGATGAGGACGAAAGCAATTAGCCGCGAGCGGAGTGAGGCGGGATGTGAGCAGGTCGTAATCCGCACGAAGATAAATAAATGAAGTCTGCGGCTAACGAGGGAGGGAGGCAACAAAGCAAAGATTAGGGGGGGGGGGGGGCGTCTTGACCTTATTTCAACACAACAACCCCCCAAACCCAGCGTGCGCGCCACACACACACACACACACACAAAGACACAAACACAAAGACACAAACACAAAGACACACTCACACTGAGACACAAACGCATATAAATCCACGCTTGCACACACACACACAAAAACAATCACACACAGACACACACACTCACAAAGACAGACACACACACAAAACAAAATTACACACACACAAAACACACACCTGCACACACATCCTTATACTTAAGCTTGATATATATATATATATAGATAGATAGATAGATAGATAGATAGATAGATAGATATATATATATATATATATATATATATATATATATATATATATAGATATATGTATATTGATATATTTGTAATGCACTTTACATTCACAACAAATCTGAAAGTGCTAGTAGCCTCCTCCTTCCTACTACCTGACCCCTGACCTCTGACCCATCCTACCTAACCCCCTGACCCAAGCAGTGGTGTGTTAGCAGTGATATATTAGCAGTGGTATATTAGCATTGGTGTATTAGCAGTGATATATTAGCAGTGTTATATTAGCAGTGGTGAATTAGCAGTGATATATTAGCAGTAGTGTATTAGCAGTGGTGTATTAGCAGCGATATATTAGCAGTGAAGTATTAGTAGTGGTGTGTTAGCAGTGATATATTAGCAGTGATATATTAGCAGTGGTGTGTTCACAGTGGTGTATTAGCGGTGATATATTAGCAGTGAAGTATTAGCAGTGGTGAATTAGCAGATATATTAGCAGTGAAGTATTAGTAGTGGTGTGTTAGCAGTGGTGTATTAGCAGCGATATATTAGCAGTGGTGTATTAGCAGTGGTGCATTAGCGGTGGTGTATTAGCAGTGATATATTAGCAGTGGTGCATTAGCGGTGGTGTATTAGCAGTGATATATTAGCAGTGGTACGTTAGCAGTGGTGAATTAACATTGTCTATTAGCAGTGATATATTAGCAGTGGTGTATTAGTGGTGGTGTATTAGCAGTGATATATTAGCAGTGTTATATTAGCAGTAGTGTATTAGCAGTGGTATATTAGCAGTGAAGTATTAGCAGTGATATATTAGCAGTGGTGTGTTAGCAGTGGTGAATTAGCAGTGATTTTTAGCAGTGGTATATTAGCAGTGATATTTTAGCAGTAGTGAATAATCAGTGATATTTTAGCAGTGGTATATTAGCAGTGATATTTTAGCAGTAGTTAATAATCAGTGATATTTTAGCAGTGGTATATTAGCAGTGATATTTTAGCAGTGATATTTTAGCAGTGGTATATTATCAGTGATATTTTAGCAGTGGTATATTAGCAGTGGTATATTAGCAGTGATATTTTAGCAGTGGTATATTAGCAGTGGTATATTAGCAGTGATATTTTAGCAGTGGTATATTAGCAGTGGTATATTAGCAGTGATATTTTAGCAGTGGTATATTAGCAGTGGTATTTTAGCAGTGAAGTATTAGCAGTGATATATTAGCAGTGGTGTGTTAGCAGTGGTGAATTAGCAGTGATTTTTAGCAGTGGTATATTAGCAGTGGTATATTAGCAGTGAAGTATTAGCAATGGTGAATTAGCAGTGGTGAATTAGCAGTGATATATTTAGCAGTGGTATATTAGCAGTGATATTTTAGCAGTAGTGAATTATCAGTGATATTTTAGCAGTGGTATATTAGCATTGATATATTAGCAGTGATATTTTAGCAGTGGTATATTAGCAGTGGTATATTAGCAGTGATATTTTAGCAGTGGTATATTAGCAGTGATATTTTAGCAGTGGTATATTAGCAGTGGTATATTAGCAGTGATATTTTAGCAGTGGTATATTAGCAGTGATATTTTAGCAGTGGTATATTAGCAGTGGTATATTAGCAGTGATATTTTAGCAGTGGTATATTAGCAGTGGTATATTAGCAGTGGTATATTAGCAGTGATATTTTAGCAGTGGTATATTAGCAGTGATATTTTAGCAGTGATATTTTAGCAGTGGTATATTAGCAGTGGTATATTAGCAGTGGTATATTAGCAGTAGTGTATTAGCAGTGGTATATTAGCAGTGAAGTATTAGCAGTGATATATTAGCAGTGAAGTATTAGCAATGGTGAATTAGCAGTGGTGAATTAGCAGTGATATATTTAGCAGTGGTATATTAGCAGTGGTGAATTAGCAGTGATATTTTAGCAGTAGTGAATTAGCAGTGATATTTTAGCAGTGATATTTTAGCAGTGATATTTTAGCAGTGGTATATTAGCAGTGATATGTTAGCAGTGGTATATTAGCAGTGGTATATTAGCAGTGGTATATTATCAGTGATATTTTAGCAGTGGTATATTAGCAGTGGTATATTAGCAGTGGTATATTATCAGTGATATTTTAGCAGTGGTATATTAGCAGTGGTATATTAGCAGTGGTATATTATCAGTGATATTTTAGCAGTGGCATATTAGCAGTGGCATATTAGCAGTGATATTTTGGCAGTGGTATATTAGCAGTGGCATATTAGCAGTGATATTTTGGCAGTGGTATATTAGCAGTGGCATATTAGCAGTGATATTTTAGCAGTGGTATATTAGCAGTGGTGTGTTAGCAGTGGTATATTAGCAGTGGCATATTAGCAGTGGCATACTAGCAGTGGCATATTAGCAGTGATATTTTGGCAGTGGTATATTAGCAGTGATATTTTAGCAGTGGTATATTAGCAGTGGTATATTAGCAGTGGCTTATTAGCAGTGATATTTTGGCAGTGGTATATTAGCAGTGATATTTTAGCAGTGGTATATTAGCAGTGGCATATTAGCAGTGATATTTTAGCAGTGGCATATTAGCAGTGATATTTTAGCAGTGGCATATTAGCAGTGATATTTTAGCAGTGGCATATTAGCAGTGATATTTTAGCAGTGGCATATTAGCAGTGGTATATTAGCAGTGGTATATTAGCAGTGGTATATTAGCAGTGGTGTGTTAGCAGTGGTGTGTTAGCAGTGGTGTGTTAATAGTCTGGTGAAACGTCCCTCAACACGGGGGCTGTGGCGTGTTGGGGAGCGGATGGACGAAGTGAGAAGAAAAGCACAGCGGAGGCGCGGCGAGCAGCCAGCGACACCTTCATCAGGCTCGGTGACGCCGCGGGGAGAACTGATCCGCCATGACAACAAAGAGAAGCTCGGCAAGACGATCCGTGGCGAGAACAAAGACATCCAGGCGTGGACACGTCCGTGTCACCTCCTGTCAGGACGGATGGGGAGGAAGACGGCGGGAGACACCTTCGCCCTCCAGGCCGATGGATGGACGAACGGATGGAGGGTGAGGAGGCCGAGCTGGGTCGGACCGGAACGCCGAGGAAAACATGTTTGTGCGACGGCGCCTCTGTGGAGATCAAAGATTACTCCGTAATCTTGGCGTCCAGATTAAGGGTTTGGGTTTGGCTGGAGACCCGGGAACGTTTGGGAAAGTGAGCGATAATCCCTCCTTAAATCCACGATCCGGATCGGAAAACGGCCGAGAAGGAAAGACCCTCAACACGCAGATGATCTGCTCGCTGGCTTTTTGTTTTCGCACGTTTGCGGCCTGACCCAACGGGGACAGGAAGTAAGTCCCAGCTCCAGTCCCGTTGATCCCTAACCTCGACTCAGATTACAGCGCTCCGATTCCGGACACACTCACATCAAACAGCCGCTCGGTGTACACCTCCTCGTTGACCTTCTCCCTCAGCATGTCCTGGGAATGGCGGACAAACGTCACGTAACCATCAGCGACGTCCATTCCGGGCTTCTGTTGGGAAAAACAGTCGGAACGGAACACCTGAACGACTGACGACACCCAGGAACGTTAAAGTAGGATTCACACGCTCACCAGAAAGTGAAGAATCATTCAACAGTTAAATCTGGTTCAAAGACGAACAGAAAAGACACACACATAACACAAAACACACACACACAACGCATACACACACAACACAAAACACACACACAACGCATACACACACAACACAAAACACACACACAACGCATACACACACATAACACAAAACACACACAACGCATACACACATATAACACACACAACACACATGTATAACACACACATATATAACACACACATATAACACATAAAGCACAACACACACATGTAAATGCACACGCATCAACAGACACAACAGGTACACACACACACACACACACAGCAGGAAGTCTAGGCGACCTGCTCATTAACTGCTGCTGAACTCTGATCGCATGTCTGTGCTGCCATCGCCGTGTCAACGAGTCTCTCTGACTAAACTTGAACATTGAGAACACGTTATCGTTGCGGCGGAGTCGGCCAGTGTGGCCTCGCCACATTCTCTGACAGCTCGGTCACGTGACCGCTGGCAGCCGCCGCGGCTCTGATGCGGGCGCTGCCGCCATCACCACAGCAAATTGTCGCACAACACGGGGGGAGCGAAGTGCCGGCGCCCGGTCTCACACACACACAAACTCAAACACACACACACACACACGGATGGACTTTGGTAGGAGGAAGGACGAGAGGCATCGATGTGGGAACGTGACAACGAAGCCATCTGGAGATGCTCCAGTGTTTACATGTGGACACACAAACACACACACACAAACACACACTAACACACAAACAGACACCACCACACACATCATCGATCCCCCCGCCCTCCTGGCTTTAACGACTCATCATTTGTATGGTTGAGTTCCATTGAACCGCCCCAGCGGTGTCATAGCAACCCCCCTTCTGATCTCACTTCCTGTCGTCAGGCGAACCGGCGGTGTCACTTACGGGCACGTCCACGTACTTGGAGGCAGCTTTCACCTACCGACGACAGAGAGAGAGGTCACACACACACACCAACACACACTCACACACACACACCAACACACACTCACACACCAACACACACTCACACACACACACCAACACACACTCACTCACACACATACTCACACACACTCACATACACACACACCAACACTCACACACACACCAACACACACACACACCAACACACACACTCACACACACACTCACACACCAACACACACACACTCACACACACACACTCACACACCAACACACACACACACCAACACACTCTCACGCACACACACCAACACACACTCACACACACACACTCCAACACACACTCGCGCACACACACACCCAACATACACTCACACACACACACACACCAACACTCACACACACCAACACACACCAACATACACTCACACACACACCAACACACTCACACACCAACATACACACACACCAACACACACTCACACTCAAACCAACACACACTCATACTCACACCAACATACACTCACACACACCAACAGTGACACACACACACACCAACACACACACACACACACACACCAACATACACTCACACACACACCAACACACTCACACACCAACATACACACACACCACTCACACACCAACATACACACACACCAACACACTCACACCAACACACACTCACACTCACACCAACACACACTCACACCCACCAACATACACTCACACACACACACAGGCGAGGTGTGTGTTGCCCACCGTGAAGGAGAGGAAAGAAGAGAACAGGGTCCCCTCGTCGTAGCGGGACAGTTTGGCTAACACACTTTCCAAGATGACGACAAACTGGAAGGAAAAGTCGAGAAAAGTCGTGAGAGGTCGTGAAGGAGTCGCACGTTAGGTGTAATTATTAAAAACATCCTTATTAGGATGGCAGCGGCGGCGCTAAAACGATACTAATTTCCGCACCGTGCCTCCCTTCAGGCTCCCCCGTTAGTCACATGACCTCCCCCAGCCAGATGTGTTGGGCTGGTGTTAAACCGAGCTGTTACAGCTGGAACAGCTGGAGCAGACACACACCTGAGCCCGTTCACCTCACGCTGTGCACGCCCACGTGCACGGGGTTTGTCAGCCCCACAAAGTTATTGTGCTGTTTGTGGACGCCCAGATGTTAAAAGGTTAATGGGAGGCTTCAAGGATCAAAGAGGTCCTGTTACCTTGGCAACCAGGAGGGTGATCATCTCCTTCACCGTCTCCTCGATGAGGTTGTCGATCTGGGAATGGTACTGCCTCTACGAGGAAACGAAAGACGTCAGCTTCAGAACCCCCCATGTTCATGTCACCGGGGGGTGCACACACACACACACACACACACACACACACACACACACACACAGCTGGATAAGTGATGACTGGGAATGCTGGATGATGGGAAATTATTTTATCGTTGTCTTCAGTGGGGGAGCTCTAGGGGGGTTCTGGGGGGACTCTGGGGATGGGGGGACTCTAGGGGAGTTCTGGGGGGACTCTCGGGGGGCTCTGGGGGGGTTCTGGGGGGACTCTAGCCAGGGCTCTAGGGGGTTCTGGGAGGGGGTTCTGGGGGGGACTCTAGCCGGGGCTCTAGGGGGGTTCTGGGGGGACTCTAGCCAGGGCTCTAGGGGGTTCCAGGGGGTTCTGGGGGGACTCTAGCCAGGGCTCTAGGGGGGTTCTGGGGGGACTCTAGACGGGGCTCTAGGGGGGGTTCTGGGGGGACTCTAGCCAGGGCTCTAGGGGGGTTCTAGGGGGGTTCTGGGGGGACTCTAGCTGGGGCTCTAGGGGGGTTCTGGGGGGACTCTAGCCAGGGCTCTAGGGGGGTTCTAGGGGGGTTCTGGGGGGACTCTAGCCGGGGCTCTAGGGGGGTTCTGGGGGGACTCTAGCCAGGGCTCTAGGGGGGTTCCAGGGGGGTTCTGGGGGGACTCTAGCCGGGGCTCTAGGGGGGTTCTGGGGGAACTCTAGCCGGGGCTCTAGGGGGGTTCTGGGGGGACTCTAGCAGGCGCGTTAGGTGGCTTCTGGGGGGACTCTAGTTGGGGCTCTAGGGGGGTTCTGGGGGGGTTCTGGGGGGACTCTAGCAGGGACTCTAGGGGGGTTCTAGGGGGGTTCTGGGGGGACTCTAGCAGGGGCTCTAGGGGGGTTCTAGGGGGGTTCTGGGGGGACTCTAGTTGGGGCTCTAGGGGGGTTCTAGGGGGGACTCTAGCCAGGGCTCTAGGGTGATTCTGGGGGGACTCTAGCAGGGGCTCTAGGGAGACTCTAGGGGGGTTCTGCGGCAGCATTAGGGGGCCTCTCTTCTCTCACTGATGTGATTATTTCATCAAATAATCCATCTTTGAGAAAAGAGCCACTGTAGACGGGTGCGAGGATCGTCATGGAAACTCGGAAACTCGCGAGGAATCCTTTTGTGTCTCCTCGCAGCAGCGGAGTGCGGGGACTCAGAGCAATAATTAATTCGTCGTCAGTAATTGGTATCAGTCTTGAGATTCTGTGAAATACGAGATGTCTCACTTCTAGCCCATGTATATTCAAGACCATCGACACATATGCTAATGGAATCAACAAAGTCAAGTGGGGGGGGCAGTGGGGAGGGACAGCGAGGGAAAACTGAGGACTAATTATACATCTGAGAGTCGGGGCGATGCTTGAATTCGTCTCCACACTTACCCAGCATTTAACAAACTTTCACAAGAGCAAGGAAGAGAGAGAGAGAGAGAGGTGAGACCACCCGACGTCACGGAAACCCGAGCATTGCCGCGGCGATGGCGGCGGAGGTGGCGTACCTCCTGTCCCAGGTCCACGGTGCACAGCTTGGCCGACTGCACTTTGGCGTCCACCATCACGTTGAACATGGTGCAGATGGACTGGGGAACGCGGAAGTCGGTGGCCCGGCTGCTCCGCTGAAGCTTGGCCTCAAACGCCGCCCGGGTTCTTCAGAGAAGCACAGACAGCGTCACGCCACCACCGGGGGGGGCACCCCCCCACCCCACCACCTTACCGTTTGATGCAGGACTCGATCATGTCGCTGGACATGAGCTTCAGCCGCGTCTCCAGGTGCTTCCCAAACTCCTCCTCGGGCCAGTGGAGGTCCCTGATGAAGGTCTGCAGCGCGTCCAGCTTCCAGAAGAGGTCCTCTGAGGTCCCAGAGCCGTGGCTGGAGAGATGGGAAGACGGGTGGGAATGAGGCTGGGGGAAGGCCGCTGTCCTTCCAGGAGGCTACAGCTGGAGCTCAGGAGCAGCCGCAGACTGCTGGAGGAAGCCTTCACCCAGATACGCATTTGGGATGAGTTCAGATAATACGATCACTCCCACATTCCACCAGCTCGGCCAGCAGCCCGGAGCTTGAACTACACATCTGAGAGGAGCAGAGGGGCGACACCAGGGGGCGCTCAAGGGGGGGCGGGTGGGTGCAGGACGACGTGGATGTTTGGGATTAAAAGGAATGGGAGGAGGTAAAATCCAGGCAGGAATCTGACTGGTGTGTGTCTGTGTGTGTTCAGGTCAACAGGTGTGTGTTGGGACACGAGGTGACCTGACATCAGACAGGAAGTGCAGCTGCAGCGCTGCGACCACGCATGAACACGCCCCTGACCCCGCCCACCGAGCATGAACACGCCCCTGACCCCGCCCACCGAGCATGAACACACCCCTGACCCCGCCCACCGAGCATGAACACGCCCATGACCCCACCCCTCAGGTGTGGAC
Source organism: Lagocephalus sceleratus (assembly GCA_911728415.1). Taxonomy (NCBI): domain Eukaryota; kingdom Metazoa; phylum Chordata; class Actinopteri; order Tetraodontiformes; family Tetraodontidae; genus Lagocephalus; species Lagocephalus sceleratus. The sequence goes on from CAJVRN010000141.1 coordinate 851,121, forward strand.
ACGCCCCTGGCCCCATCCCTCATTCAAGTTCAGAGCCGACTGGCGGGGGGGCAGATGTGCTATAGAGCTGGCGTCGCTCTCTGTGGGGTGTGCGAGCCAAGATGTGACACCTCCAGATCCCCGTCGACAGCGTTTCGCTTACGTTTTCAACGTGGCACAGGCGACGGCGGCGAGCGTTCGCTAACGTATTCAGAGTGAGCTTAATGACGACGCCCACAAGAATATTTATGAATATTTATAGGAACACCACAAGGAATGGAAGTTAAGACTCCGACGGAGATCCAACCAGCACGGAGATCATAGTGATTGATTATTGGCTGATCGGTCAATCCTGAGGAGCCTAGACTGTCCTCCCACATCACTTCAGTCAAGACTAATCAATCACCGATCATGGTTAAATCGTTCTGTCACCCAGACGCTATAAAACCTGGAACGAAGTCTCCCGACATCACGTTCATGCTCAGCGCACGCGCTTGTGTGTGTGTGTGTCAGCGGTGTCATGGCAGATACACACTCCGAGTCAGCGTGAGCCGCCATCCAGCTGGCTAAGAGTGCGAGGTTAGCACTCGCCACTCTGAGATTTGAGGTGTTTGGGGGTCTAAAGCTGCCGGTTCGAGTCCTGCAGACAGAAACAGACGAGAGCGATGACGCGCAGTCGCTCTGGCGCTGAGAGGAACGGCTCTCCGACAGGGCTGCGGTTCCACGCCGCGTACGTCACGGTCGCGTCACTGAGCCGACCTGACTGCGGAGCCTTACTTGACGGGTTCCCAGGATTCCCTCTCGAAGCCTCTGTGGATGGACTGGGCGATGGAGGACTCCATCAGGTCCACGTACCGCACCACCAGGGGGGCGTACAGGTCCTGCAGGTGCTTGTGGAACTTCCCGTTGCACAGGTTGTCTGAGGGCGACAGGAATGACGCCGTTACTCGCGGCCCTGCCCGCGGCGCCCCCGCCCCCCCGACGGACGCCCACATCCGGGTGGGCAGGTGTGACACAGTGATCTTGCTGCCAAATAAAGACGGCGCCGCCCGCGGCGGTGTTTCTAAATCCGAGCGTGCGTCCGCCCGTCGGTGCCCAACTGGTAAAAAGACAACAGTGACAAGACCACAGGAGATAAAATGGAGGCCAGAGCGTGCTAATGTGCTGCCTCACGGCTCCACGCAGCGCCGCCTCTCCTCCCTCTCTTTGTTTTTCTCTCTCCCTCTGAGCGCCCGTGTGAGTGTGTGTGTGTGTGTGTGTGTGTGTTGGCGTTGAAGTCAAGGTCGATGATAAGCAGTAGGTGCGATGTTTGTTGTGTTTCCCCGATCGAGGCTCTCCCAATTAGCCACTTGAGCGGCTGCTGTCCATTTGGACGTGTCGTGTCCAGGAGTGCTGGCGAGGCCTCGCCGCTGTTCAGGACCTCATTAAAGCGACCAATGGCAGCGCGGCGTTGGCGCCTGGCTGGTGCCAGGGCTATTTACTGCTACATAAGCGCAGCGCTGTGGGGCGACGAGGAGGATGACCTTCTGAAGAAAAGACGCGTCGCTGAAGCGCTGGTAGCGCTGAGTAAGCGCTGGGGGCGTCGCCACGGCGATGAGAGGACCAGTGCCACCGACAGATGGGATGTAACTGAGTACTCCAGTAGAGTACTCATTACTTGGCTACCTAAATATTTATTTATATATTTAAATAATATTTTTCAGAACTCCTCTCTGGTTTATGTACGACACTGAACTCCTCAGACATAAATCTACTAAGAACGCCTCAACAGTGGTGCCCAGGCGAACGCCATCGGTGGGGACGCTTTCACTTCTGAGTGAAGTGGCCGATGGCACTTGGCCTCCTGGTGCTGCTGCTGTGTGTGTGTGTGTGTGTGTGTGTGTGTGTGTGTGTGTGTGTGTGTGTGTGTGGTGTGTGTGCGCACAGTGAGGGGGGGCTTCCTCAGGGACAATTATGTCATGTTTTCACTGATGGTATCACCTCTACTCTACTCTAGGCTACTCTCTAGTCTACTGTCTACTCTACTGTCTAATCTACTGTCTAATCTACTGTCTAGATTAGTCTACTCTTCTCTGTCTACTCTGGTCTAGTCTACTCTGGCCTACTCTCTAGTCTACTTTAGTCTACTCTCTAGTCTACTCTCTAGTCTAATCTAGTCTACTTTCTAGTCTACTCTCTACTCTAATCTAGTCTACTTTCTAGTCTACTCTCTAGTGTACTCTACTCTTTAGTCTACTGTACACTCTAGTCTACTGTAGTTTACTTTCTGGTTAACTCTAGTCTACTCTCTAGTCTACTTTCTAGTCTACTCCTTAGTCTACTCTAGTCTACTCTCTGGTCTAATCTAGTCAATTGTACTCTTTAGTCTACTCTCTACTCTACTCTAGTCTACTCTAGTGTACTCTACTTTCTATTCTACTCTACTCTCTAGCCTACTCTCTAGTCTACTCTACTCTTTACTCTAGTCTACTCTAGTGTACTCCACTCTCTAGTATACTCTACTATCTAGTCTACTCTACTCTCTATTCTTGTCTATGCACTAATTTCAACTAAAATGTGATGATAACGCTGATTGACTCATGTACGGTGTGGTGTAGTTACAGTATAGAGGTGTCAGTGGAAACGTGGCGTTAGTGGCCTCAAGACCAAGGGAAGAGTTCCTTTACAGAAAGACAGATACATACAGAGATTTCCAGCAACCACACATACACACAAACGCAGGTACACAGTGGGGTGTGTGTGCTGTGTGGACTCACAGTCCATTCTCAAGAAGTCATTGAGCAGCTGGAAGAGCGGGAAGCTGTCCCAGCTGTCGGGAGGCTGCACTTCCAGGGCTGCGTCCATGTCGGCCGAGTACAGGCACAGGAAGGTCTCGGCGTGATCCACCATCAGGTCCGACCACCACGCAAAGGCCTCCAGGTGGGGCGCAGGAGAGCGAGGCCCAGGAAGAGAGAAGCGAGAGGGTGAGAGTGAAAGAAAAGAGAGAAATTAGATGGAGCCTCTCTTCCCCACGGAGCGTGCGGTTAATTTGCTGGTGCCAGACCATTTACCATCGAGGCTGAAGACGTGATGAAACTATTGCAAAGGCTCTTGACTATCTCTCAAACTTGCTGCCATATGAAATGGAGGCGCTGCCTGAGGGATCCTTCACAAAGCGCAGCAACCACAAACAAACGCTTGGACACGGAGCCTAAAGCTTTCCTGACGTCCCTGCGGAGGAAACGGCAGCAGGTCCTCGACAGGGACACTCACCGAAGCTCCTCCAACCGTCGCGGTTAAACCGGCGGGCCAGAGCCTCTGCTGGGGACCAGGCTGCTCTCATGCACATGGAAAACACTCACCCCCCAAGCCCCCCCATGCACCCCCCCTCCTAAGGGGACCCTTCAGGATCCACAGTGTTTGTTCATTCACATCAAGCTGGCAGAGCTGTAATGTGAATGGTTGGGGTTGGGGGGTGTGATGGGGGCATGCACTTGCCAGGGGGGGGGCTCTAAACTTCACGTGGTCATTGAGGTGAACCCGTCAGTCCCACCTGAAAAGGCCACGCCCCCTTTTTTGTTGATTTCAGCTTCATCTCACAGAAATCGCTCACAGAAGAACTGATTCTTCCCTCCTGTCAGAACAAAAGTCCTCTTTTATACCCCCCCAAAAGAACAAAGTGGAAATGATTGTAAGTTTGCCGAGTTTACCGCAGATCAAAGTATGGAAGAGCGAAACGTTAGTAATGTTCTTTGATCTAAACAGGAAAGGCACAAACAGCCATTTGACTGGCTTTACCTCTAAATGCTAAGGAGCTTGTGTTGGCTCCACCTACGTACAGTCTTTGCTCCACCCACACTCAATTTGGCCCCACCCATTTCTTCTGCTGGGTGAAAATGTGAGTAGTTTGTTCAGTTGTTGTTTCATGTAGGCAAATCTTTGCACAGGTAGCCCGACTGTTACATCACAGTAGGGCAGAAGTACAAAGGAGGAGCGTTTAGAGACACATTTACAGACTAGTTTAGTGAACACGCGTTAGGTGTTGAAACTGGTATTTACTGGTGGGGGGCACTGTGGATGCACAAATATATGGACTAGGTTTATGATGATGTGTACTGAAGGTGACGGTCCTGAGACATGTCAGGATGCAGATTAGGTCTGTTCCAGCATTTTCTTTGAAATAGCAGAATGTGAAGACCTTACCAACCCTGGCTGATACTACAGAACAAGAAAATTCATTTCTGTGAGCTGAATGACGCCACGTCGGTGACCAGATCAGATGCTGAACCAGCACCAGGGCCACAGAAGTACAGACATCAGGCAGACACATGAGGGGGGCATCTAGAGCTGCTAAGGCTCAGGCGCCTCCCAGCTGCAGAGATGTGAGCGAGCGATGTTTTCTACAACCATAAGGAGCATGCCTCGCATGTCTTCCCCGGACTGTGCTGGAGGATCCGGTGGAGAAGGGTGGGTTTCTCCAAAGGAAGACAAGTCGACAAGAGGAAACATCGTCAGGGCAGATCTGGGTCATCCTCCTGGAGAAGCGGGAGCGGAGCTGAGGCTGATTGAGGCCGAAGTAGCAAATTTGTGAAACAAGTCTGCTCTGCTCCCGGTCTCCGGATAATGAGCTCAGCGGGGAAACTCGGTGCTTGTCTCCACCTGAGGCTGGTCTAGAGGCTCACAAGCACTCGATGGCTGCAGGCGTGAGGGTTTCCCGATCTTTGTTGGCGATCCTTTAAAACCACAGCCAAATCCTCACACATGCAAACTCAGGAGAGGAACTAGGACCACATGGAGAACCGGGAGCAAGGGAGGGGGAGCCTGTACGTACCTGCTTTCCCTGTTTGAACATCCCCACAAACCAAAAGAGAGGAAGGAAGTCAAACACAAAGATCAGCTTCCACGTCAACGTTCATCAGAGCAACACCACCGTCTCCATGGAGACACCACGGTTCAGCCTGCGCTGGCACGAGAGGGACGTCCCCCCGAAGGAGAATGGACACCTCAGGACCAACGTCAGGCTTTCATCACCCTCAAAGGTGTTCAGGTCCAGGAGGACCTGAGAGTTCTGCCCTTCAACCCACCCAGAGCGAAGCTACCAAGCCGTGACCCCTGACCCCTGAGTGATGCGTGGGCGCTCTCACCTCGGCGTGATGCTCCTCGTTCTGCTGCAGGACCTCGATCACCAGCTCGGCCAGGCGGATGGTGTCCTCCAGTTTTTTGGCGGGGGTGACTAACCGGCCTACGTTCTCTAGAGCACAGAGGTCAAAGGTCAACACGGGCAGCCCAGGGGGCAGCCTTCCTGCTCCATGCAGCCAAAGCTACGTGAAGGTCCCTGGTCTGACACCAACATGCACGCTGTCCTGCCTACAGCTGCTGCCTCCGCGCGGCCTGGGCTCAGCCCTCAGGAAGAGCGCACAGGACGTCACAACTGTTCCTTGAATGGGAAGGCCCCCCCCCCGGGCCCAGATAGGGGTCCAGGGATACGCTCCAAACCCTCCCTGGGTTCAGAGCCAGGAGGTTGGGGGGGGGCGCCGACACTCCGGAGACAACGGAGACGATAAGGGATGCAGACAGCGTGAACACAGAACACTCATCATGCAGTAATGGTGCTTTGATGCTCCTCGGCTGGCCTCCTGCCCACGCTGCATCTGTGCTGGACATCTGAATGAACCCCCCTTTTCCAAATCCACGATGGAGCGGGGGCAAAAAAGAGGTCCCAGGGGTGTGAGTGAACCCTAAGCTACGTTTACAAGTCTGGAAGGATGTCGGAATCTGGGGAACCAGCAGCAGAAATACTGTTCCTGGAAGACGGCAGGTCAGCGGAGACCTGTTGGAGATGCAGGAGCTACAGGGGTGGAGCTACAGGAGTGGAGCTACAGGAGTGGAGCTACAGGAGTGGAGCTACAGGGAGCTACAGGAGTGGAGCTACAGGAGTGGAGCTACAGGAGCTACAAGGGTGGAGCTACAGGAGTGGAGCGACAGGAGCTACAAGAGTGGAGCTACAGGAGTGGAGCTACAGGAGTGGAGCTACAGGAGTGGAGCTACAGGAGCTACAAGGGTGGAGCTACAGGAGTGGAGCTACAGGAGCTACAAGAGTGGAGCTACAGGAGTGGAGCTACAGGAGTGGAGCTACAGGAGCTACAAGAGTGGAGCTACAGGAGTGGAGCTACAGGAGTGGAGCTACAGGAGCTACAAGAGTGGAGCTACAGGAGTGGAGCTATAGGAGTGGAGCTACAGGAGCTACAAGGGTGGAGCTACAGGAGTGGAGCTACAGGAGCTACAAGAGTGGAGCTACAGGAGTGGAGCTACAGGAGTGGAGCTACAGGAGTGGAGCTATAGGAGTGGAGCTACAAGAGTGGAGCTACAGGAGCTACAAGAGTGGAGCTACAGGAGCTACAAGAGTGGAGCTACAGGAGTGGAGCTACAGGAGTGGAGCTACAGGAGTGGAACTACAGGAGCTACAAGAGTGGAGCTACAGGAGCTACAAGAGTGGAGCTACAGGAGTGGAGCTACAGGAGCTACAAGAGTGGAGCTACAGGAGCTACAAGAGTGGAGCTACAGGAGCTACAAGAGTGGAGCTACAGGAGTGGAGCTACAGGAGTGGAGCTACAAGAGTGGAGCTACAGGAGCTACAAGAGTGGAGCTACAGGAGTGGAGCTACAGGAGTGGAGCTACAAGAGTGGAGCTACAGGAGCTACAAGAGTGGAGCTACAAGAGTGGAGCTACAGGAGTGGAGCTACAGGAGTGGAGCTACAAGAGTGGAGCTACAGGAGCTACAAGAGTGGAGCTACAGGAGTGGAACTACAGGAGCTACAAGAGTGGAGCTACAAGAGTGGAGCTACAGGAGTGGAGCTACAGGAGTGGAGCTACAGGAGCTGGAGGAGCTACAGGACCTGCAAGAGCTACAGGAATGGAGCTACGGGAGCTATAAGAATGGAACTACAGGAGCTGCAGAAGCAGAGCTACAGGAGCTGCAGGAGCTACAAGAGTGGAGCTACAGGAGTGGAGCTACAGGAGTGGAGCTATAGGAGTGGAGCTACAAGAGTGGAGCTACAGGAGTGGAGCTACAGGAGCTACAGGAGTGGAGCTACAGGAGTGGAGCTACAAGAGTGGAGCTACAGGAGCTACAGGAGTGGAGCTACAGGAGTGGAGCTACAGGAGTGGAGTTACAAGAGTGGAGCTACAGGAGTGGAGTTACAAGAGTGGAGCTACAGGAGCTACAGGAGTGGAGCTACAGGAGTGGAGTTACAAGAGTGGAGCTACAGGAGTGGAGTTACAAGAGTGGAGCTACAGGAGTGAAGCTACAAGAGTGGAGTTACAAGAGTGGAGCTACAGGAGCTACAGGAGTGGAGCTACAGGAGCTACAGGAGTGGAGCTATAAGAGTGAAGCTACAAGAGTGGAGCTACAGGAGTGGAGCTACAGGAGTGGAGCTACAAGAGTGGAGCTACAGGAGTGGAGCTATAGGAGTGGAGCTACAAGAGTGAAGCTACAAGAGTGGAGCTACAGGAGCTGCAGGAGTGGAGCTACAGGAGTGGAGTTACAAGAGTGGAGCTTCAGGACCTGCAAGAGCTACAGGAGTGGAGCTACAGGAACTACAAGAATGGAACAACAGGAGCTGCAGGAGCTACAAGAGTGGAGCTACAGGACCTGCAAGAGCTACAGGAGTGGAGCTACAGGAGTGGAGTTACAAGAGTGGAGCTACAGGAGTGGAGCTACAGGAGTGGAGTTACAAGAGTGGAGCTACAGGGGTGGAGCTACAGGACCTGCAAGAGCTACAGGAGTGGAGCTACAGGAGGTACAAGAATGGAACTACAGGAGCTGCAGGAGCTACAAGAGTGGAGCTACAGGAGCAGAGCTACGTGAGCTACAGCCACTGGAGGAGCTACAAGGGTGGAGCTACCAGAGCTGTGGGAGCTACAGGAGCTGCAGGAGTGAAGCTACAGGAGCTGTAGGAGCTGCAGGAGTCACGCTGCTCCGGCTGACAGCCTCCTCAGCACGGAGCTTCTGCAGGTTTACCTGAACTGACCCTGATTCTGATCAAAAAGACGTGAGGCTTCACCTCTAACAGTCAAAAGATGTTTCAAAAGTTCCATCTGCTGTCATCCAGGTGTCATCACCTGGTGGGGGGCTTCACGTTAACAACACACCAATGGAAAAGACACAACTGCTGGTTCAGTGTCGACCGGGCTTCCACTCCCAAACCGCAGCTGTTCGTACTCGGATCGACCAATCAGAATGACCCGGGAGCATGGAGAGGACCCCCTGCTGGGCGTGGCCTCCTGGACACTGTCGGCGTTCTTCACCAAAACGAGGAATTACACACAAGCAAAGTAAAAATGCATTCAAGTCAAGACAAGAACGGCTTAGTGCAGGACTGAAACAGACAGACGGACAGACAGGAACAGGCGACAGACCACAGCAACACACGGGACAACAGCCAGACCGCTGCGTGGGGGCGTGGCCAGGGGTGCGGGGGCGTGGCTTGATGAGGAAAGTACTCACGAATGGTTAAATCCATCACTTGAGAGGCCAAGCAGAAGACAGGGTGCTCATACATCTCTCTCTTTTTCCCTACAGAGAAAAAGGGGGGATACCGATGCATGCGAGAGGCCAGGGTCAGAGAGGAGGCCACAGACGGCACACACACACACACACACACACACACACACACACACACACACACACACTCCCTCCTCCGGACCACCACGCCCCTTCCCGCGCCAACCAGTGGGGGCGCTGGTGAGGGGACGGGCGATCGTGCGGCTGTATCCTCTCGTTACAGGGCGGAGCCTCGGAGGCCTGGACGGACCAGTCGCAGGGATGCTTGGATCTGGCACAGATCCAGGCCTGTCCTCCGCCATCCCGCTTTAAGACGCCGGCTCGGGTCCGAACGACCACGACGGGCTGACGGTCCCACTGTTACCACGGTTACCGGGCCCATACCAGCAACCAGCTCTATCAGTAACCATCGGCCCCCTCGCTTCCGTCGTCCCTGAAGCGCTCAGAAGAACTGTGGGCCTTTGATCTGAGGAGGCTTTGATGTCCTCAGCTCAGCCAGGAGAGACGCCGAGCTCGGGCACCAGATGACGTCTCCCGAAGCCGCGGAGCAGGAGAGGAGGGAGCACGGCAGCCACCACAGAGGGGGGGGGAAGCTGAAGGTTGGGGGGGCAGGAAGTGGAGAGGCGGAGGAGGCGGGGCTGGGCTGAAGCATGGAGCCACACCTGAATGCATTTTTACTTACACGCCGCTCACTCCTAAACACGACAGACGCTCCCTTAAGGAAGCCTACGCACCAGAGGAGCGCCGCACGGCGGTCACGTGACCGCCCACGTTCGAACGGACGCCTGCGGGGGCGGGGCCGCCGGGCGGGGGCGTACCTTCCAGCTTGGCGTACTCTGAGAGGCGCTGGTAGTTGACCAGGGCGGCCTGCTCCAGACACCTCCGGATCACCGCCTTCACCTCATCCTGGGGCACCGGCGTCACGATGTCCCTCATCAGGACCTGGACAGAGAGCAGGTCCTGGTGAGGAGCCCGGGGGGCCGGGGGGGCCCGGGGGGGCCTCAGGAGCGTACACTCACCCTCTCCAGGAGGGACAGCGTTGCCTTCAGAGCCCCCTCGGGCCGCCCGAACGGGAAGCAGTACCTGGAGGAAGCAAGACAACGGTCATGAAGGCCGGGGGGGCACGGCGCTGGGGGGGGCACGGCGCTGGGGGGGGCTCTCCAACCTGAAGTGGGTGATTTGGTTCTCCAGGAGGACCCGCAGCCTCTCTTTGATCTCCTCGAAACGCTCCTTCTCCTCCACGGTGACCGTGCCGATCCCGTCAGGCCTGAAAGACAGCCGTGGGCGGTGAGGCGGAGATCAGGAAACCTGGAGGACCCCCCCCCCACGGCCCGGCGGGGGGGTGGGGGGGTCAGGGGTCTCCCTGAGCATTGAAAGGCTCATTTGATGTCTGGTACTGGTCGGGTTCTGGACCAGTAGAACCAGCCTCGAGAGGAACAACAAGAAAGAATGTCATAATTCAGGAGGTGGATATTCTGATTGGCTGAGTCCTGCTGTGTGTGTGTGTGTGTGTGTGTGTGCGTGTGTGTGTGTGTGTGTGTGTGTGTGATGAGATGTGTTTATAGTTTTTGACATGGTTGGGTCTGGGACGAGTGTGAGCAGAGTGCATGTGACAGAAGAGGCGCTGGACTGGTGGCCATGACAGCATGATGAGGAGCAGGAGACATGACACTGTTCCTCTCTAACCCCCAACACACACACACATGCGCACACACACACACATGCGCACACACACACACATGCTCACACACACACACACATGCGCACACACACTTTGACATGTCATTTCAGCAGACAGTTAGAAACTGTCTGCTGAACTCTCTTTAGCCCTCCGTGAACGTGTGTGTGTGTGTGTGTGTGTGTGTGTGTGTGTGTGTGTGTGTGCACGTGTGTGTCTGGATGGTCAATGAGCCTCCTGCTGCTGTTGAAGATGGTGAAGATGATGAAGATGTTCATTTTTTAGGTCAGTGTTCGATGTCATTAACACCTTTTTCTTCTCTTCCTCCCTCCCTCTCTTCCTCCCTCCTTCTCTTTCTCCCTCCCTCCCTTCCTCCCTCTTCTCTTCCTCCCTCCTTCTCTTCCCCTCCCTCTTCCTCCCTTCTCTTCCTCCCTCCTTCTCTTCCTCCCTCCTTCTCTTCCTCCCTCCCTCTCTGACCTTAAACCTGCACAGTGACCTCTGACCCCAGAGTAGTTCACTTTTATTTCTGCATTACCAGTCATGTACTCTATTTCTGTCTTTTCCGCTTCCTTCCTTCCTTCCTTCCTTCCTTCCTTCCTTCCTTCCTTCCTTCCTTCCTTCCTTCCTTCCTTCCTCCACCCTCTGTCCATCCAGCCCATATGGGTCTGGTTCTCCTCCAGGTTTTTTCCAGATCTGACTCAGGCCTCAACTGAAGATGGCGAAGAGGAGGCGGAGCTACTTCAGATGTGAGGTCAGCTGACCCATCACATGACCTCTACCTGACCCCAAACGTCCTACACAAAACTGGATTGAGCCATCGCTGGGAGGTCGGGGGTTAAAGGTCAGCTACGCTCAGCTAAATACAGCACGCGTTCGCCTCCGCTCCAGCCGGACCGCCGATCGCTCTCGGTGGGCGATAACGGCGAAACCGCTCCACCCGCTCGTCTCCGGCTCGTCCGTTCTAAAGCGAGACGACGTGGAAGTGGGCGAAGAAACCGACCCCAAGATGGAGCACGGACACCTTCAGGCCAGCAGCTACGAGGAGGTCAGGTGTGTGTGTGTGTGTGAGTGTGTGTGTGTGTGTGTGAGTGAGTTGTGAGTGAGTTGTGTGAGTGTGTGTGTGTGTGTGTGTGAGTGTGTCTATGTTGAGTGAGTGTGTGTGTGTGTGTATATGAGTGTGTGAGTGAGTGTGTGTCTATGTGTCTGAGTGAGTGTGAGTGTGTGTGTGTGATTGAGTGAGTGAGTGTGTGTGTGTGTGAGTGAGTTTGTGTGTGTGAGTGAGTGTGTGTGTGTGTGTGAGTGGTGAGGTGTGAGTGAGTGTATGAGTGTGTGTGGTTATGAGGTGTGTGTGGTGTGTGTGTGTGTGTCTGTGTGCGTGTGTGTGTTTATGTGTGTGTGTGTGTGTGTGTGTCTGTGTGTGTGTGTGTGTGTGTTTATGAGTATGTGTGTCTCTGTGTGTCTCTGTGTATGAGTGTGTGTGAGTGTGTGTGATGTGTGTGTGTGAGTGAGTGTATGAGTGTGTGTGAGTGTGTGTGCGTGTGTGTGTCTATGTGCGTGTGTGTGTGTTTATGAGTGTGTGTGTGTCTGTGTGTGTGTGTGTGGTCTGGGTGAGGTGTGTGCACTGGGGCAGGCGCGGCGGCGGTCCGTCACACATGACAACCTGTCAGCCTGTCACCTCCGGGCGCGGCTGGACCGGCTCTTTGTTTGATGTCTGGATGTGTGGGAACGTTATTTTAGGGCCGGGAACGGCCGGAGAGCTCCGCGTGGAGGGCGGGATCACTGGCGGACCGCCGTCCGCCCGCCCGTCCTCGGCGAGCTTTCCCTTTACGGCACGTTCCCGGGACCGTCTGTCCGCCCCCATCAGGAAAGGCCTCACTCACTGTTTGTCAGGAGGGAACAGGGAAAAATGGACGGGTGGGGGAGGGGCCTCCCTGACCTTTGACCTCAGCGCTGCAGCCCCTCGTCTATGTTTGTCAGCCTTCATCTACCATCAGACGTCACCGCGTGTTAGACCACGGACGAAGGACGAAGACATTCCCAAAAAAACAGCAGGAAGAAGACAGAACCGGAATGGAGTCAGGAAGAGTCACGTGACCTCCTGAAGGGACGGGATCAAAGACCAAAGGGCCAGCATCAAAGCAGAAGTAACGCGGGAATGGAGGAGGGACGTTTACTGTGGACACAGACACACACACACACACACACAGACACACCTACACACTTATTCACTCACTCTCACCCTCTCTTACCTCAGGCCCTCACCCCCTCTACCTTCCCTCACCCTCACTCCCTCCCTCACCCTCTCACCCTCTCTTACCTCAGGCCCTCACCCTCTCTTACCTCACCCCCACACCCTCTCTTACCTCAGGCCCTTACCCCCTCACCTTCTCTTACCTCACCCTCTCACCCCCTCACCTTTTCTTACCTCACCCTGTCTTACCTCAGGCCCTCACCCCCTCACCCTGTCTTACCTCAGGCCCTCACCCCGCTCACCCTGTCTTACCTCAGGCCCTCACCCCCTCACCCTCTCTTACCTCAGGCCCTCACCCTCTCACCCTCTCTTACCTCAGGCCCTCACCCTCTCACCCTCTCTTACCTCAGGCCCTCACCCTCTCTTACCTCAGGCCCTCACCCTCTCACCCTGTCTTACCTCAGGCCCTCACCCTCTCACCCTGTCTTACCTCAGGCCCTCACCCCCTCACCCTCTCTTACCTCAGGCCCTCACCCTCTCACCCTCTCTTACCTCAGGCCCTCACCCTCTCACCCTCTCTTACCTCAGGCCCTCACCCTCTCTTACCTCAGGCCCTCACCCTCTCACCCTCTCTTACCTCAGGCCCTCACCCTCTCTTACCTCAGGCCCTCACCCTCTCACCCTGTCTTACCTCAGGCCCTCACCCCCTCACCCTCTCTTACCTCAGGCCCTCACCCTCTCACCCTCTCTTACCTCAGGCCCTCACCCTCTCTTACCTCAGGCCCTCACCCTCTCACCCTCTCTTACCTCAGGCCCTCACCCTCTCACCCTCTCTCACCTCAGGCCCTCACCCTCTCACCCTCTCTTACCTCAGGCCCCTGGCCTCCCTCCTCCTCATGAACTCTTTCAGCTTCAGTTTGGTGCTGAGAGCAGGAGGCTCGGGGAGGGAGGGGCAGAGAGCTCTCTGGAGCTGAGCCTCAGATACAGGCCAGGTGAGCAGCTCAGACACACGCTGGCTGGGGGGTGTGGGGGGGGTGGGTGTGTGTGTGGGGCGGGTGTGTGTGTGGGGGAGTGGGGTGTGTGTGTGGGGGGTGGGTGTGTGTGTGGGGGGGGGGTGTGTGTGTGGGGGCAATCAATCAGAGGTTAACGGGAAGGACAAAAGAAAGAAATTAAATGTGAACATGCACAGTTAAAACAGGCAAAAGTAAAAGGAGAGGAGGAAGAAAAGAAGAGAAGGAAGAAGAGTGGAGGTAGAGGAGGAGGAAGAGGAAGAGAAGAGGAAGAAGAGGAAGAGGAGGAGGAAGAGGAGGAGAAGAGGAAGAAGAGGAAGAGGAGGAGGAAGAGGAGGAGGAAGAGGAGAAGAGGAAGAGGAGGTAGAAGAGGAGGAGGAAGAGGAAGAAGAGTGGAGGAAGAGGAGGAGGGGGAGGAGGAGGAGGGGGATGAAGAGGAGGAAGAGGAGGAGAGGGGGAGGAGGAGAAGAGGAAGAATAGGTAGAGGAGGAGGAGGGGGGAGGAGGAAGAGGAGGAGGGGGAGGAGGAGAAGAGGAAGAATAGGTAGAGGGGGAGGAGGGGGATGAAGAGGAAGAGGAGGAGGAGGAAGAGGAGGAGGAGGGAGATGAGGAGGAGGAAGAGGAGGAGGGGGATGAAGAGGAAGAGGAGGGGGAGGAGGAGGAGGGGGATGAAGAGGAGGAGGAGGAAGAGGAGGAGGAGGGAGATGAGGAGGAGGAAGAGGGGGAGGAAGAGGAGGAAGGAGAGGAGGAGGGGGAGGAAGAGGAGGAGGGGGATGAAGAGGAGGATGAAGAGGGGGGGGTGAAGAGGAGGAGGAAGAGGAGGAGGGGGAGGAGGAGGAAGAGGAGGAGGAGGAGGAAGAGGAGGAGGAGGGGGATGAAGAGGAGGATGAAGAGGGGGAGGATGAAGAGGAGGAGGAGGGGGGTGAAGAGGAGGAGGAGGGGGGGAGGGGGAGGAGGATGAAGAGGGGGAGGAGGATGAAGAGGAGGAGGGGGATGAAGAGGAGGAGGGGGGAGGGGGAAGAGGGGGAGGAGGAGGAAGAGGAGGAGGAGGAGGGGGGGCCCACCTGTTCCCGTGCACGTGGGAGGCACAGAAGGCGTAGCTGTAGTGCAGCAGCGTGGGGTCGATCATGGCTCCGTTCTCGGCCCGCTCCAGCAGGTCGCTCAGGTAGCACAGGTGGCGGTGGCAGCCGCGGACGCCGTAGCGGGCGCAGTACTCGTCCAGCACGAACACCTGACCGGGGCTGAACCAACCCTGGGGGCGGGGCAGAGTGAGCCCACAGGCCCCGCCCCCAGGGGGGGAGGGCGGGACTTACCAGGCAGGAGTAGGAGTCGTTGAGCCGGTGGTCCAGGGTGAGCCGCTGGACCAGCTCGAACAGAGAGCCGTGGTCAAAGTTGCACGGGTTCGCCGAGATGAACTCGTCCATGCCGTGTTTCTGGGCCCGGTCAGCGTCTGGGGGGACAGGGAGAGACAGGGGGACACGTCAGGTAGAGAGAGACAGGCAGGGGCACATCAGGGGGGACAGGTAGAGAGGCACAAAGGGGGACATGTCAGGGGGGGGCAGGTAGAGAGAGAGACAGGGAGACACGTCAGGGGGACAGGGGACATGGGCATGTGGGGGGACAGGTAGAGAGATACGGGGATATGTCAGGTAGAGAGACAGGGGGGACACATGGGGGGACAGGTAGAGGAGGGGGACATGTCGGGGGGGCAGGTAGAGAGAGAGACAGGGAGACACGTCAGGGGGGACAGGTAGAGAATAGGGATATGTCAGGTAGAGAGACAGGGGGACACATGGGGGGACAGGTAGAGAGAGAGACAGGGAGACACGTCAGGGGGGACAGGTAGAGAGACATGGGGACATGTCGGGGGGACAGGTAGAGAGACACGGGGACATGTCAGGTAGAGAGACAGGGGGACACATGGGGGGACAGGTAGAGAATAGGGATATGTCAGGTAGAGAGACAGGGGGACACATGGGGGGGACAGGTAGAGATATGGGGGACACATTGGGGGGAACAGGTAGAGAGAGAGACAGGGAGACACATCAGGTAGAGAGAGACAGGCAGGGGCACACGTCAGAGGGGACAGGTAGAGACACGGCGGACACATTGGGGGACACATTGGGGGGAACAGGTAGAGAGAGACAGGGAGACATGTCAGGGGGAGAGACAGGGGGACACATGGGGGGACAGGTAGAGACACGGGGGACATGTCAGGGGGAGAGACAGGGGGACACATGAGGGGACAGGTAGAGATATGGGGGACATGTCAGGGGGAGAGACAGGGGGACACATGAGGGGACAGGTAGAGATATGGGGGACACATTGGGGGACACATTGGGGGGAACAGGTAGAGAGAGAGAGACAGGGAGACACGTCAAGGGGGACAGGTAGAGAATAGGGATATGTCAGGTAGAGAGACAGGGGGACACATGGGGGGGACAGGTAGAGAGAGACAGGGAGACACGTCAGGGGGGACAGGTAGAGAGAGAGACAGGGAGACACGTCAGGGGGGACAGGTAGAGAGACATGGGGACATGTCGGGGGGACAGGTAGAGAGACAGGGGGACATGTCAGGTGGAGAGACGGGGACATGTCAGGTGGAGAGACAAGGGGACATTTCAGGTAGAGAGATAGGGGGACATGTCGGAGGGACAGGTAGAGAGACATGGGGACATGTCGGGGGGACAGGTAGAGAGACAGGGGGACATGTCAGGTAGAGAGACAGGGGGACATGTCAGGTAGAGAGACGGGGGACATGTCAGGTAGAGAGACAGGGGGACATATCGGGGGACAGGTGGAGAGACAGGGGGACATGTCAGGTAGAGAGACGGGGACATGTCAGGTAGAGAGACGGGGGACATGTCAGGTAGAGAGATAGGGGGACATGTCGGGGGACAGGTAGAGAGACAGGGGGACATGTCAGGTAGAGAGACAGGGGGACATGTCAGGTAGAGAGATGGGGGACATGTCAGGTGGAGAGACAGGGGGACATGTCAGGTGGAGAGACAGGGGGACATGTCAGGTAGAGAGATAGGGGGACATGTCGGGGGGACAGGTAGAGAGACAGGGGGACATGTCAGGTAGAGAGACAGGGGGACATGTCGGGGGGACAGGTAGAGAGACAGGGGGACATGTCAGGTAGAGAGACAGGGGGACATGTCGGGGGGACAGGTAGAGAGACAGGGGGACATGTCAGGTAGAGAGACAGGGGGACATGTCGGGGGACAGGTAGAGAGACAGGGGGACATGTCAGGTAGAGAGACAGGGGGACATATCAGGTGGAGAGACAGGGGGACATATCAGGTAGAGACATAGGGGGACATGTCAGGTAGAGAGACAGGGGGACATGTCGGGGGACAGGTAGAGAGACAGGGGGACATGTCAGGTAGAGAGACAGGGGGACATATCAGGTGGAGAGACAGGGGGACATATCAGGTAGAGACATAGGGGGACATGTCAGGTAGAGAGACAGGGGGACATGTCGGGGGACAGGTAGAGAGACAGGGGGACATGTCAGGTAGAGAGACGGGGGGACATGTCGGGGGACAGGTAGAGAGACAGGGGGACATATCAGGTAGAGAGATAGGGGGACATGTCGGGGGACAGGTAGAGAGACAGGGGGACATGTCAGGTAGAGAGACAGGGGGACATGTCAGGTAGAGAGACGGGGGGACATATCGGGGGGACAGGTGGAGAGACAGAGGGACATGTCAGGTAGAGAGACGGGGGGACATATCGGGGGGACAGGTGGAGAGACAGAGGGACATGTCAGGTAGAGAGACAGGGGGACATGTCAGGTAGAGAGATGGGGGACATGTCAGGTGGAGAGACAGGGGGACATGTCTGGTATTGAGAGGGGACATGCAGGGGACATGTCGGGGGACAGGTAGAGAAGGGGAGATAGGGGACATGTCAGGTGGAGAGACAGGGGGACATGTCAGGTATTGAGACAGGGGGACATGTCAGGTAGAGAGACAGGGGGACATGTGGGGGCAGGTAGAGAGAGGGGGACATGTCAGGGGGCGGGGGACATGTCAGGTGGAGAGACAGGGGGACATGTCAGGTATTGAGACAGGGGGACATGTCAGGTGGAGGGACAGGGGGACATGTCGGGGGGACAGGTAGAGAGACAGGGGGACATGTCAGGTAGAGAGACAGGGGGACATGTCAGGTGGAGACAGGGGACATGTGGTGGAGGGGGACATGTCAGGTATTGAGACAGGGGGGACATGTAGGTGGAGGACAGGGTCAGGTGGAGGGACAGGGGGACACGCTGGGGAGGACAAGTGAACATCAGCCAACATCAGGTGGGGGGACTAGGACCAGATGGAGGTGGTTGGTTTGTTGGACAGCGTCCTCATAAACACGCGTGTGAGTGTGTGTGCGTGTATCAACATGGCTGATGCTAAGATCGAGGCCCCGCCCACCGCCGGCCCCGCCCCCGCCGAGGCCCCGCCCCTCGCAGGCCCCGCCCCATCCTTCAGATCAGGTGAGCAGACTTTGGTTTGAAAGTAGGTTTCATTTAATTTAATTTAAAACTGCACATTTGCGGTGAAACTAATGTTAAAAGTTCAAGAAATTAAAGGTCATAGAAATTAAATAATTCTTTTTGAATTGAAAAAATATTGAAAAAATATACAACCGTGAGAATTTTGTGTATCGTTGTGCCCCTAAAGTGTGTGTGTGTGTGTGTGTGTGTGTTAGAACATCCTTAATTATGTCTGTATTGATGGTCCTTCACAAGTGTGCCCTCTCCAACCCCCCCGTAGGGACGGGACCTGAACTCCGGGTGCGTCCCAAAACTACCAGCGCCCTCGCCTCCCTTCGACACACCCGGAACGTCGGAGCCGGGATCGCCACGGCAACAAAAGGGATTCATCTGCAGAGTCCGGCGAAGGCGCCCCAGCTGTCAATCATGAAAGACAACAAAGAGGAGATGCTGGGAGCTGCCCGCGTCCCCTCAACAAGTCCCCCCCAACCATGAGCCGTGCCCCCCTCCCCCCGAAATCTAAAAAGGTGACATTGGCGTGCCCCTTTGGTCTGTGGCTGGTGGCCTGTCAGGTCCGCTTGACGTGAGTGAGCGAGCGAGGAGGCGGGAGGCCTGGACGGTAACGAGCCCTGACACTAGTCACCCCCGTCCGTCTGGGCTGGGGAGGGACGACCCTGACGCTGATTGATGACTGCTTCATTTATAGATCCGCCAGGCCGCCGGTCTGGGGGCGCCCTCACTCCACTTCCCAGGATGCAGCGCTGCAGCGTCCGCTCGGACCGCCGCCGCCCAGGAAGCCCCCTTCAGGTGTGTGTGTGTGTGTGTGTGTGTGTGTGTGTGTGTGTGTGTGTTGGCGTCTCCTGAACTCGGGAATAAGAGCCAGAGCTGCGCTGCGTCCGCGGGTGCAAACGTTCCGAATACCTGGAAAGCTGTTAAACGATGAGTAAACAACGAGCCTTTGTTGCCGCGGCGATGCGCGACCTGTGCTGCGGTGGGGGGGGGGGGCGCCCCCCCTCAGGTGTGAAGCGCCGCGTGTCTATTTGGTAACATTGGCTGATTGCTGTGTGGTTTAATTGTGCGGCAGCCTCACTGTTTTATTCATGCGCCGGCACATTTAACTTGGTAATTACCAGCTGTCGGGGCCCGGCGGGGGGGCCCGCCGCCCGTGTCAGAACCGGCTCCCCAGCCCACGCAGGAGCCGGGCCTCCCTTCCTCACGGCTTTGTTGTGCTGGCTTTGATCCTGTCCTCCGGACTAATCTGAACACCAACCCTCCACCAGCACGTAGCGACGTGTCTCGTACGGAACCCCGAGGGGGGGGGCGTTAGGGGGTGGGAGCATTTAACAATAATAATAGCATCATGAACGGATGACGTGGGTCTGAATACCGGTCCTGTCAAAGGTTCTGATTCTGACGATTAGCTCCAGGTTTATGTAGTAAATGTTAGTAAAATATACACACGTATAAATATGTGTGTGTGTGGATATATGTATTATATACACACATATATTTATACGTATATTGTATATATATTATACACACACATATTTTTATACGTATATTGTATATATATTATATACACACACATATTTTTATGTGTATATATACACACGTGTGTATGTATATATATACACATATATATGTATATATATACACATATATATGTATACGTATATATACACATATATGTATATATACGTATACATATACACATGCACATTTATAAATGCGTGTGTATATGTATATAAATATATATTTACACATACATATGTATATATATATTTATATAAGCAGGTTTATTATTCATGTTCATCTATTTGTTCAATTATAGTACTTGTTTATTTTCAAAGCGACGTGTTCTCTGTTATTATGTTTCACTAAAGAGAAGGTGATGGCTGAGAATTAAATGTTCAAATTTAGAAAAGCAGAAATACAAATATTTTCATTTAATAATCACTGGTGTTCTGGAGGGTCATCGGGGGCGGTGGTGGGGGGGTCTGATGAAGGCTCAGTAGGGAACCACAGCTCTACAAAGCTCACTAACTAGTGCACTATTTAGGGAACAGCCATGACACGCCCCCGTGGCCGCCGCTGGTACTGCGTCATCGGAGGGTTTATATAGATCAGAGCTGAAGCTTTGATCTAGCAAAGGGGGCGGAGCCCTGACCACGGGACCGCTCCATTGGCGACTCAGCGCCGAGTCGCTCGTGTGGCGATACCGAAGGGGAATGGATGAAAAAAAGAGGAAAAGGAAAGCGAGGGGAGGAAAGACTTACCCGAGGCTCCAGCTACGAGATGGCGGGGGTCAAAAGAAGAAGAAAGGAAAGAAGAAAGAGACAGACATAAAGACACACGGCAAAGCCACCAGGACAGCAGTCGTACCACAGAGAGCCAAGCAGGAGAAGACCCCAGGCCCCACCCCCCCGCCCAGGCCCCGCCCCCAACTCACAGAACTGGGAGATGGGCGCGTCCAGCTGTGGCGCCGCCCCCCCCCTGGCGTTGAGCTTCTGCACCTGGGTGGGGGGCACGGGCTTGTGCGACTGGCCCGTGGCGCGGTACATGGCCTGCACCCACAGGATGCGGTCCTGCTCGTCGTCGCTGGCGAAGATCACCGTGTCGCCCTCCTTCACCGCGTTGAAGAAGGTCCGCCCCCCGTCCAGCCCTGGCGGCGCCACATCACTCAGAAACCGGGACGGCGTCTGCGGGGAGGGGGGGGGCGGGGCTTACCTGGCTGGGGGTCGGTGTAGTCCACCGTGTATCCGTCCAGCTGCAGCAGCTCCACAGGCTCCGCCTTCTTCTCCCTGTAGCTGCACATGGCGAAGGTGTACTGGCTCACCTGTGGCGGGAACGGGAGGCGGGCGTCAGCCGCCGCCACCGTGGTCACGTGACCCACGTTGGCAGCAGGAAGCAGAGTGGCGAGCTGGGAGTAGCTGCCAGTCATGGCGGCCTGTCACCACAAATCACCGGGCCTGGCCCCTCCGCCGCGGCCGCCACCTCCGCCGCTGCAAGTGGCGTCGCTCACTGGAGTGCCCGCGCGCGC
The DNA here is from genome assembly GCA_911728415.1 of Lagocephalus sceleratus. Taxonomy (NCBI): domain Eukaryota; kingdom Metazoa; phylum Chordata; class Actinopteri; order Tetraodontiformes; family Tetraodontidae; genus Lagocephalus; species Lagocephalus sceleratus. Next base: position 872,052 of record CAJVRN010000141.1, read on the forward strand.
GCGTGTGTGTGTGTGTGTGTGTGTGTGTGTGTATGTGTGTGTGACAAATAAGATTCCCCACAACAACACTGATGAGACCTGAGGCCAATCAAAGGATGGAGAGAACCAGCCCGGCTCTCCAGCAGTTCCCTGGCCTCCAGGACAGCGTGATGGGAAATCAGAGTCTAAACTCCCGCTGCCCACCCCCCGCCCCCCTCGCCCCCCCCACCAGAGCTGTCAGTCACACAGCTTACACACAGTCAAAAGCCCTTTCATATCCAGAATGTCGTCAATAAGCCGGTTCAGCAGTCAACTCGGAATATGCTTGTATTCCGGGTTTGGAAAACCCAAATATTTGGTTTGGGATATCCCGAATATGTTGGGACATCCTGAATATTTTTCACTTTTTATTTATTTATATGGCACTTTCTCATACACGCGTAATGCAAAGTGCCTCACAAGTAATAAAAACCACAAAGAAACACAGAAAATCCAACAGTAGAAGAATAAATACGGCATAAAAATATAGAATATAAAAGCACACACACTCGTACACACAGATACACACATGCATACTTACATACAGACAGACACTCAACACACACACACACACACACAAACAAGCTGAGACATGGCCGGGCACCTCGACCTGGGACGAGGGAGGGAGACGCCACCTTTGGGGGTCCAACCAGGCCGAGGGAGGACACGGTCCATGACCGCAGACGGTACCGCCACAGAGAACCACCCCGACCCGGCGGACAAGAGACCAGGCCAGAGCCCCCAGGCCCCCCAGGCCAGAGCCGTCCACAGGACAGCACCCCAGCGGCAGACCGGATACACCCCCAGCCTGGCAGACCCCCATGAGGAAGCATGGGGGCCTGTGTTGGGATATCCTGATTATGTCGGGATATCCTGAATATGTCGGGATATCCTGAATATGTCGGGATATCCTGAATATGTCGGGATATCCTGAATATGTCGGGATATCCTGAATATGTCGGGATATCCTGAATATGTTGGGATATCCTGAATATGTTGGGATATCCTGAATATGTCGGGATATCCTGAATATGTCAGGATATCCCCATATAAGGAACACCAATCTGTGTTCTATTCCCAACAAATCTCAGATACAGGAACTACTTGTTAGTGGGGATGGGGCGATCCGATACAGTATCGATATCAGGTTCCGATACCGAATTTCTGACCCCTAAGTTAGGTCTGAGCTCCTAGGTGACTCCGGGAGGGGCTCCTGGATGTGCAGCATCCGTAAAGTTGTTACGAGAGGAGGAAGCTCCGTCCTCCCCACGTACGGAGCCATAATCAAAAGCTCCACGCGAGTGCGAGGAATATCGGAATATTTAGAAAAACGACAAGAGCTGTTCGGAATCTTTCTGGAAGACGAGCGAGAGGGGGTATAAAGGGATTCCTGAGACGTTGCTCATCTCCGTCGTACTCGATGGCAGTCGTCAACCAGGGTGTCGTGCGAGTTGTTGAACGTATCGGAAAAGTTCTCCAAGTTCAGGTAGTGAGATCGGAAGTGAAGAAATGTGCATCCCTACTTGTTACCATGGCGGCGAAGCGCAAGTTCACACCCGGCTCAGAGACTAATCGCTTCCTACGTGTAACGATGGGAATACCGTGGAAAGTGTGGGCGGCGGAAAGCATCGGGACGGAGGGGTGTGTGAGAAGGCGAGGAAGTCGGGCGTCGCTGCCTGTATCAGGAGGGCCCCCGCTGGTTACCACGGAAACGGGAATGACCCCGGAACACTGGCGGTAGGCTGACTTTGGGATGTCACATGATCAATCGCTCATCAATCGGTTGTTGACGGCCTTCAGGTGGGACCAGCGGCTGGATTACACCAGCATATGCTGACCGCATCCTTTTCCTAGTCCCTAATCTGACTCTTGTGGGATTGTAATCTCTTTAATTTCATCTCAACTATGAGCGGGAACATTAAACGGCTTTAGTCCGTAACTGGAAATTATTGCAGCCGGTATTTTTTAATAATCTCAGTCTCGTAAAAGATCAACAGATTAGCTGCCATGAAACGTAATCTGGGCGAAATAACGAAGGCACGTTATGAAAAAAAGGGAATAATCCACAAAGTTGAAAATAGACGTGGTCAAGTGAAGCTGAGGCGAGATTAAAGCGGCGATAATCTGATCTGGGGGGGTGACGGGGGGGGTGACTTTAGGACGACGGGAAGAGCCGAGGATGACGGGAATGACGAGGAAGAGCGGACAAACTGGCAGGGCTGAGAAAGGGGGCGGGGCCTGGTCACGGCCAACACACACCCTTATTCTTCTGTCTTTGGGACTCTCAGGAACACAGCCCATCCCCAGCACCTGACCTCGACCCCGACCTTTAACCTCAAAATTAAAAACAAAGAATCCTTTGAAGTTGAGCGGACCAGCCAGGATGTCCTCACATTGATAGGATTGGTACACACACACACACTCTCTCTCACACACACTCTCTCTCACACACTCTCTCTCACACACACACACACACTCTCTCACACACACACACACTCTCTCTCTCACACACACACACTCACACTCTCTCTCACACACACACTCTTTCTATCTCACACACTCTCTCTCACACACACACTCTTTCTATCTCACACACTCTCTCTCTCACACACACACTCTCTCACACACACCCTCTCTCTCTCTCACACACACTCTCTCTGTCTCACACACACACACACTCTTTCTATCTCACACACTCTCTCTCTCACACACACACTCTCCCTCTCTCTCTCACACACACACACCCTCTCTCTGTCCCAAACACACACAGAAACACACTCTACCTCTCTCACCCCCCCACACCCTCTCTCTCCCACACACACACAGAAACACACTCTACCTCTCTCACACACCCCCCCCACACACACACTCTCCCTCTCTCTCTCACACACACACAGACACACACACCCTCTCTCTCTCCCAAACACACACAGAAACACACTCTACCTCTCTCACCCCCCCCACCCTCTCTCTCCCACACACACACAGAAACACACTCTACCTCTCTCACACCCCCCCACACACACACACACACCCTCTCTCCCACACACCCCCCCCCGGAGTTTGTCACTTGCTGTCTGTGTCGCTGGGAGCTGGGGGGCCTGAAGGTGGCGCTGCTCTGGTTTGTGTAGCTGCGAGTGTTGGTCCAGCCAGTGTTCACTCCACTTTGTCAATCTGCTGTCAACTTGTAGCTCTGAGACATTTCCTCTGCAACACACCAGACCCCCCCCCCACACACACACCCCCGCTGCTGCCCCCTCCCAATGTGAAGCCACCAGGAAATGGCTGCTACCCCCCCCACCTCCACCTCCTGACAAAAGCCTGCTTGATGCCTCCATCATTCCTGTGATGGCCGAGAGGAGACAGCTTGGACTCATCTCCCCCCCTCACCCCCACCTCCCTCCCCAGTCACAAACTGGTTTCAATGTTAAAACCAGTAGGCTCCAGCCAGTTGCCCACTTGGTTCTTTGATCTTTTTGGTCCAAAGTTTAAAAGCAGCTTGAGAATAAAAAAGTACAAATTAAAAATATTTGATTACATTTACAGTAAAACTGAGACTTTCTTTATAATTATTATAATCTGGACTATTACATTAGTATTAGTATGACGACACAGCGGCCGTTTTAAAGGGGTAAAGACTGGTTATACTGGGACTAAGAGGGTGAGATTTTATTTCTTTCTTTATTTTGATAATTTTCTTTGTTGATGAATAAATTATTATAAAATTATAAATCGGTATTTTAATGTTTAATCACTCAATAAAATATGAACATTATTTTGAGTTACTATCAGCAAAAAAATATAATTATCTGCTTATAAGTGTGATTGTATTTATATTATATTTAATACTTAATATAATATAATAATATAATATTTAATACAATATATTATCAGATATTATAATATAATATTAAATATTATTATGCTTTTCCCAATAATGTGGTTGCCTTCTGGTGCCTTTTAATATATATTAAAATCACATTTATTAACTATTTTTGTTTTTAAATATTTTAAATGTTAATACATTTTACAAATAAAATAATTTCATGTTTGACAGATTAATGTCTAGTTTTATAGAGTAAACCTCAGTCCGTCTAATAAAATGTATTTTTAAAAATGTTTTACATTTTAATACTTTGAAATCCCTGAAAGTTGCATTTATTGAATATTAAAGTTGAAATTAGGAACAAAAACAAGATGAATTTAGAATAAAACCTCAATTTAAAAACCTGATGAACAGAGATGATGGAGTGAGTGAAAATGTTCAAAATGGGTCAAATATATTAGGATGTAAAGGTCAGCAAAGGTCGACGAGGAACAGAGGTGGAGGACAGGACACATCCTCTCGTACCTGAACGAGCACGAAGAACCTTCTCTTCCACCTCTTCCACACGTTTTTGCCGATGGCCCAAAGGTAGCTGACAGAAAGACGAGAAAACAAGTTTAACCAGGAGCGCCCCCTGCTGGCCGCCGCTGCAGCTGCACCCTCATCTAAAGACACCCGGCACTACACGATAAACTAAATGATAAACTAACCAAATGATAAACGCAGTAAATGATAAACTAACTGATAAACTCACTACATGATAAACTAAATGATAAACTAACCAAATGATAAACGCAGTAAATGATAAACTAAATGATAAACTAACCAAATGATAAACGCAGTAAATGATAAACTAAATGATAAACTAACCAAGTGATAAACGCAGTAAATAATAAAGTAACTGATAAACTCACTACATGATAAACTAAATGATAAACTAACCAAATGATAAACTAACCAAATGATAAACGCAGTAAATAATAAACTAACTGATAAACTCACTACATGATAAACTAAATGATAAACTATCTAAATGATAAACTAACCAAATGATAAACGCAGTAAATAATAAACTAACTGATAAACTCACTACATGATAAACTAAATGATAAACTAACCAAATGATAAACTCACTACATGATAAACTAAATGATAAACTAACCAAATGATAAACGCAGTAAATGATAAACTAAATGATAAACTCACTACATGATAAACTAAATGATAAACTAACTAAATGATAAACGCAGTAAATGATAAACTAAATGATAAACTAACCAAATGATAAACGCAATAAATGATAAACTAACTAAATGATAAACTAACTAGATAATAAACTAAATGATAAACTAACTAAATGATAAACTGGCCCAAAGGTAGCTGACAGAAAGACGAGAAAACAAGTTTAACCAGGAGCGCCCCCTGCTGGCCGCCGCTGCAGCTGCACCCTCATCTAAAGACACCCGGAACTACACGATAAACTAAATGATAAACTAACCAAATGATAAACGCAGTAAATGATAAACTAAATGATAAACTCACTACATGATAAACTAAATGATAAACTAACCAAATGATAAACGCAGTAAATAATAAACTAACTGATAAACTCACTACATGATAAACTAAATGATAAACTAACTAAATGATAAACGCAGTAAATGATAAACTAAATGATAAACTAAATGATAAACTAACTAGATAATAAACTAAATGATAAACTAACTAAATGATAAACACTGCAGAAAACAGGTTTAACCAGGAGCGCCCCCGCCGGGCGCCCCCCGCTGCACCTCATCTAAAGACACCGAACTACACGATAAACTAAATGATAAACTAACCAAATGATAAACGCAGTAAATGATAAACTAAATGATAAACTCACTACATGATAAACTAAATGATAAACTAACTAAATTATCAACTAAATGATAAACGCACTACACGATAAACTAAATGATAAACTAACCAAATGATAAACGCAGTAAATGATAAACTAAATGATAAACTCACTACATGATAAACTAAATGATAAACTAACTAAATTATCAACTAAATGATAAACGCACTACACGATAAACTAAATGATAAAATCACTACATGATAAACTAAATGATAAACTAACCAAATGATAAACGCAGTAAATGATAAACTAAATGATAAACTAACCAAATGATAAACGCAGTAAATGATAAACTAAATGATAAACTCACTACATGATAAACTAAATGATAAACTAAATGATAAACTAACTAAATGATAAACTAAATGATAAACTAAATGATAAACTAAATGATAAACTAAATAATAAACTAAATGATAAACGCACTACATGATAAACTAAATTATAAACTAACTAAATAATAAACTAAATGATAAACTAACTAAATGATAAACTAAATGATAAACTAAATGATAAACTAACTAAATAATAAACTAAATGATAAACTAACTAAATGATAAACTAAATGATAAACTCACTTCATGATAAACTAAATAAATGATAAAATACATTATAAACTAAATGATAAACTAACTGATAAACTCACTAAATGATAAACTAAATTATAAACTAACTACATTATAAACTAAATGATAAACTAACTGATAAACTCACTAAATGATAAACTAAATTATAAACTAACTACATTATAAACTAAATGATAAACTAACTGATAAACTCACTAAATGATAAACTAACTGATAAACTCACTAAATTATAAACTAAATGATAAACTAACTACATGATAAACTAAATGATAAACTAACTGATAAAATCACTAAATGATAAACTAAATGATAAACTAACTAAATTATAAACTAAATGATAAACTCAGTAAATAAAGTGTTCATTAAGTCACATCTAGACCAGCTTTCCTTCTGTCTCCATCTTCATGTTAAATGTTTTAAACTTTCTGGTGCTTTTCTTTCTTGAAGGACGCTCTCAGAACGCTGGTCTACTTGTGGTTCCCAGAGTCTTTGGGAGTAGATTGGGGGGCCGAGCATTTAGCTACCAGGCCCCCCTGCTATGGAACCAGCTCCCTGTCCAGGTACGGGAGGCTGACTCCACCTCTACTTTTAAAATTAAAACCTGCCTCTTTGATAAAGCTTATTGTTACTAACCTTGTAGTTCAGTTACTATCATAGACAGACTAATGATCATACTTAGGGGGTCTCTAATCACTAGGTTAAAGGGGAGTGTTTCCTTGCCACTGTTGCTTGTCTGGGGTTAGGTCCTGGGATCCTGGAAAGGCCTTGAAACTATTTTGATTGTATAAGACGCTGTATTAATAAAGATTGATTTATTGATTGACATGATAACCCCGCAGAAGTGACGTCATCAGGTGTACGTCACGACCTGTAGTGACGCGTGTTGGCCACCAGAGGGAGGCAGACCTCCACCTTTATCAGCTCGGGGCTGCAGTACTCTCTGGATGTAATCTGATTACTGCTGCTCATCCGGGGGTCGCAGACCCACCATACCTGCCCCCCCCCGTATCTCCTGAGGCCAGCAGCAGGACGGGGGTCTTACCCACAATGCTTCATGTTCTGAGGCTTGTCCATGCGGATGGCTAGCTTGATCTTCAGGTCGTCGGGACAACCTTTGGACACGCCCATCTTGTGAAGCTCCGACTGCTTCGGACTGTTGGGAGTCGGGTGGAGCACCACCTACGGGGACACGGACCCCAGGCTGAGCCTGACAGCAGCGTGGCGGGGGGGCGTGTCCACGGCCCATGCCCCGCCCACACCGTACCTTCCCCAGCTCCTTGTCCTCCAGCGCCAACACGCCCGTGCTCTCCGTGAACAGCTTCACCTTGACGGCAGGTAACGGCTGCGTGGTGGTGAAGTCGCCCTGCGTCCCCCACCTGGGGGGGGGCAGAGGGACGTCCTTCATCTGTGTCCACCACAACAACAACGACAACAACAACGACGACGACGACAACAACAGTGCTACTGTACACGGGTTTGGAGGCCTCCGCCTGGTCCGTCTGCAGCTTGTGGCCCCCCTCCACCTCCATGGTGCAGTACACGATCCTGTTTGGAGCCAACGACTTCAGCCCCTGGACCTCCACGATCACCACCTGAACACACACACACACACACACACACACACACACACACACACAGGGGAACACGTCGGTCAAGGGCTCCCCCTGCTGGACCTCAACGGAATCGCACCCGCGAGATGAATAAAAACATCAATGGACGTTTGAGAACACCTGGGGGGGCGGAACACCTCTGGACGTTGGTTTTCCCGTCCTCACGAGGACGCGTGAATATTGAAGCGTCTGCTGCCAGCAGCTAAACGTGGGCCGGCGCTCTCGAGCGAGCGTTGTCACCTCACCCACGCCGCATTGTTCGGGCGCGGCGGCTCGTCCAAGTGAGAGGCGCACCAGAGCGCTCGTCTCACCTCCTCCTGAACAGACGCCTCCTCCCTCCACGGCGGAGCTGCTCCTGTCCGTCAGGAGCCAGACCCTTCTCGCTCTGACATCCTCAGACGACGGAGACCACCCCAACACGCTCAAGCGAGGCGGGGACGCCGCCGAGCCGCACGGAGGAACGCCATCTCCTGAGAGTCTGACGGCACCAGGCCTAAACGGGGGTTTGTTTAAAAGGGCTGCTGGTGACATCAAAGCTCAACAGGCCCAGCAACATCAAAGAAAGCAGCTCGCCTCCTGGTGGGGGCGGGGCTTGTCACATCAGGTACGATCACCGATGGAGCGAAGAGCGTCGTCTGACTGGTTCACCTTCGGACCGGGGAAGGATCGGCTTCCTCCCCATGAGACACCCTCCTCATGAGACCCCTCCTCATGAGACACCCCCTCATGAGACCCCCTCCTCATGAGACACCTCATGAGACCCCTCCTCATGAGACACCTCATGAGACCCCCCCTCATGAGACCCCTCCTTATGAGACATCCCCTCATGAGACCCCTCCTTATGAGACATCCCCTCATGAGACCCCCTCCTCATGAGACCCCCCCTCCTCATGAGACCCCTCCTCATGAGACATCCCCTCATGAGACCCCTCCTCATGAGACACCTCATGAGACCCCTCCTCATGAGACCCCTCCTCATGAGACACCCCCTCCTCATGAGACATCCTCATGAGACACCTCATGAGACCCCTCCTCATGAGATACCCCCTCCTCATGAGACACCTCATGAGACACCCCCTCCTCATGAGATACCCCCTCCTCATGAGACACCTCATGAGACACCCCCTCCTCATGAGATACCCCCTCCTCATGAGATACCCCCTCCTCATGAGACCCCCCCTCCTCATGAGACATCCTCATGAGACACCTCATGAGACACCCCCCTCCTCATGAGATACCCCCTCCTCATGAGACCCCCCCTCCTCATGAGACCCCCCTCCTCATGAGACATCCTCATGAGACACCTCATGAGACACCCCCCTCCTCATGAGATACCCCCTCCTCATGAGACCCCCCCTCCTCATGAGACCCCTCCTCATGAGACATCCTCATGAGACACCTCATGAGACCCCCCCTCCTCATGAGACATCCTCATGAGACCCCTCCTCCTCTGAGACAGAGACACCCCCTCTTCATGAGACCCCTCCTCTGAGACACCCCCTCTTCATGAGACCCCCCTCCTCATGAGACGTCCTCATGAGACCCCCCTCCTCATGAGACACCCCCTCCTCATGAGACACCCCCTCCTCATGAGACATCATCATGAGACCCCCCCTCATGAGACCCCCCCTCCTCATGAGACCCCCCCTCCTCATGAGACCCCCCCTCCTCATGAGACACCTCATGAGGCACCCCCTCCTCATGAGATACCCCCTCCTCATGAGACCCCCCCTCCTCATGAGACCCCTCCTCATGAGACATCCTCATGAGACACCTCATGAGACCCCTCCTCCTCTGAGACAGAGACACCCCCTCTTCATGAGACCCCTCCTCATGAGACACCCCCTCTTGAGGATGTCTCATGAGGAGGGGGTGTCTCATGAAGAGGGGGTGTCTCAGAGGAGGGGTCTCATGAAGAGGAGGGGTCTCATGAGACACCTCATGAGACCCCTCCTCATGAGACACCCCCTCCTCATGAGACATCCTCATGAGACCCCCCCTCATGAGACCCCCTCCTCTGAGACACCCCCTCCTCATGAGACGTCCTCATGAGACCCCCCCTCATGAGACCCCCCTCATCCAGGCTCTGGAGCTGATGATGATGAGGGGAGGGTCAGGGTGAAACCCTCCTTGGCTCCGCCCCCAACCGCTGCTTTGACGCGTCTCTTGACCCGACAGACCACAGAGAAGGACAGGCCACCCACCTCCAGGGTGAAGGACAGCACCACGTCTGACTTGGACAGCGTGTTCTCGTCCTCCTGGCCCATGTCCATGATGGACGTGTTGTGTCCTCTCTTCAGCTTCTGCAGCTTGAACTCCCCCCCCTTGGACACCGGCATGCTCTCCAGGTTCGCCATCAGCAGGTTGACGGACGAGCGCAGCTCCTCCACGTACATGGCCTCCATCTCTCTGGACGTGAACCTGGGGAACCGCCCACCGTGCTGGACACAGCGGGGACGCTTAGATCTGGGGCGCCGCTTTGATCTCCGGGCCTTTGATGAGGCTTACCCGGGCGATCTGGTCGGCCATCTGCAGACGTCCGTCCAGCTCCCTCCGGATCTGAGCCGCCTGCTCATCAGGGTTGTCCAGCTGCAGAGACAGAAGAGGACCTTAACCTTCAGACACACACACACACACACACACACACACACACACACACACACACACACTCTTCTCTCTGGTGTCATGTGATCTTCTGGAAATGTTTATCTTAATTCAACGTTGCTCCGCTCATTAAAGCTCAACTTAACTTTATCTACCATCATAAGTGTCTCTAGATGCTGAGCAGAAACCCAGAGCCTGACCCCCCCCTCACCACCCCCCCCCAACAAAACCATTTAACAGGAAGAAACCCTGAGCAGGACCAGGCTGAGGGCGCCCCCTGCTGGCGGGTAGAGGAGGAGCAAACCAGAGAAACTCGTTCTGTTGTTTATGGAAAGGTTTGAGAGAAAGACCACATTAACTTTAGTCTACAAACTATCATAAAGTTACTCCCAAGTTCCAAACATTTAGAGACTTTACCCACAGAACCTAAAGAAACGAACCAAAGCAGGTCCACATAGTAATGAAACAAGTTCTAGTTCAGTTTTAAAGAACACATTAATTGTTTTAATTTGGCTAAACTCTCTGAAGGTCTTCATCTTCATCCTCCTGGACCTGGACAGCCGCCTGGTGGCCCTAGGCTCCGCCCCCTTTCTACTGGTGAAGGTCCAGGAACCAGCAGGAAACCAGTGGTCAAACCTCTGGAACTCTGGAATAACTGGGACGACTGACCGGACTTCCAAACATCCGTGAGAATCAATCAGCGCCAGAGGGGACGCTGCTCAAAGGTCCTGAGGGCTGCTGTGATTGGTCACAAGGTGGGAGTGGGCGGAGTTAACGGAGAGGCAGGGATGGAAGTGTGGAGCAGTTTAAGGAACCGCTGCGAGGATGAAGGTGTGTGTGAGAGTGCGTGCTGCAGGGGGAGGGGCCTAATGCAGGGGGGGTTACCCAGGGGGAGGGGCCTGATAGTGGGGGAGTGGCCTAACCCAGGGGGAGGGCCCTGACACAGGATCATCCCCTCAGAACCGTCTCTCCACCTGAATCAGGTGTAAATGAGTCTGAAGGCGTGCAGCTCTCTACTCTCAGACCCCCCATCAGCACGTGCCCTAAGCCCCGCCCCTCCACACCCATCTCGTTGGTGATTGGCTGGCACCTGGTTTGTTGTGTTTTTTAACCTTTACCCCCCCAGTTGTCTCCCCCGGGCAGACGGAGGAACGAGGAGAGACACCAACGACTTCAAACAAAACTGAAGCTGACAACGTGCACGACTGGAGCCTGCAAAGGCAGTCTCGATCCACAAGAACGAAGAGAGGGGCACCAGGTGGGGAACCGCACCTGAAGCCCCCCAGATAAGCCCCCCCCACCAGCCCCCCCACCAGAGCCCCCCCCCCTCCGGAAGGATTAGCAGATCCAAACCCTGAATGTGATTAGAAGCAAAGCCATCGCTCGCCTCTAATTCAGATAAGCAGACAAGGGTTGGCATGGTGAGGACAGGAGGGAGGGGCACCGCCGCCCGCGGTGTACGGTTGTCGTGGCAACCGAATCCGAGACGTTGCAGGGCGCCGGCGGAGCGTTTCTGTGCTGGCGTGAGCACGACGACCGAGCCGCCGTTTGAGAGGCCTCTGGCGTTCACGTGAGGACACGCCGCCGCCGTCGACTCCTTCGATGCTTCACACCTTCGGCTCGCGGCGTTCTCACGCGTCCTCCCGCCGCACCATCGTCTGCGGCGTTCGAGGGGGCGACGGCGCTCCCTGACGCGTCACCTGCTCCGCTGCCTCCAGAAGTCCGGGCCGGAGCTCTGATGGCCTCAGACTCATCTGATAAGGGGCAGACAACACCCACTCTCGTCTGCCCGCCGCTGCACATCCGCCCTGATGACCTGCAATCTGATTTATCTGCGTCCTCCAGCCGGCGTTACGCCGACGGCGCATTCGTCAAAGGGCTCGGCCCTGGTTCGCTTCTTCTTCTGACCCGGCTGCTCTTTGAACGACGCCTTTGTCTGAGAGCAGCGATGCCATCGGCCCGGGGGCTGCAGGTGCATCTTGGCTCTAAAAGCACCTTCACCTGAGTCCAGAAGGACCCCACAGGTCCATCTCAGCCCAGCACCCCACCTGAACGCTCGCCCGATGAGGCGCTAACGACACGCTCAGAGGAGCCTCGCCGCACCGACACGTGTCTGCGCTGGTCGGTCAGAACCACGATGCTTCGCTTCTGGACCGAAGTCAAACAAGGAAGCAGCGGTCGAGTCGGCGGTCGACACAGTAACGGGACTTTTGTCAAAATCAAAGCCTGATCGGGCGATAGACCACGGCCGAGGAGCAGGCGCGCTCGTCTACTTAGTTACTCGACACGGCCATGAGAACATCGGGAGAACATCTACAGTTAGTGCATTCATAAAAGAGCGGTCGGCTCAGACTCGGCGTCGTTGGAGCCTCGTTGGTGGCGCACATCGATCGAGAATCCA
>CAJVRN010000141.1:887500-892500 GCA_911728415.1 Lagocephalus sceleratus
ACACGTCCCCATTCCCTCACCGTCTGCTGGACAACAGCGTCACACACACACACACACACACACCACGGTCAACGTGACGGAAGAGCTTGGACTGGTGTAGACTGGTGTAGACCGCTGTGAACTGGTGTAAACTGGTGTAAACTGGTGTCGGTGGTGAGACAAGCTCCCATGTGAGCGTCTCCAGAGGGGTTCTGGACTTCCTCTCTTCCACTCTCGGTTCCAGTCCAGTTGTGCGTGTCAGGAGGCATCTGTTCTAATGTCTCGCTCCGTTACCACCGAAGCTCCAGGGAGGAGAGAGGGAGAGAAGGGAGGAGAGAGGGGGAGAAGGGAGGAGAGAGGGAGAGAAGGGAGGAGAGAGGGAGAGAAGGGAGGAGAGAGGGAGAGAAGGGAGGAGAGAGGGAGAGAAGGGAGGAGAGAGGGGGAGAAGGGAGAAGAGAGGGAGAGAAGGGGAGACAAGAGGAGTGGGGGAGAGACGGGAGAGAAGGGAGGAGAGAGGGAGAGAAGGGAGGAGAGAGGGAGAGAAGGGAGGAGAGAGGGGGAGAAGGGAGGAGAAAGGGAGAGAAGGGAGGAGAGAGGGAGAGAAGGGAGGAGAGAGGGGGAGAAGGGAGGAGAGAGGGAGAGAAGGGAGAAGAGAGGGAGAGAAGGGAGGAGAGAGGGGGAGAAGGGAGGAGAGAGGGAGAGAAGGGAGGAGAGAGGGGGAGAAGGGAGGAGAGAGGGAGAGAAGGGAGGAGAGAGGGGGAGAAGGGAGGAGAGAGGGGGAGAAGGGAGGAGAGAGGGAGAGAAGGGAGGAGAGAGGGGGAGAAGGGAGGAGAGAGGGAGAGAAGGCAGGAGAGAGGGAGAGAAGGGAGGAGAGAGGGGGAGACGGGAGCATCCCCTGGTGACGGAGGGAGGGGCGATGAGAGGGATGGACAGATGAAGAGGAGCACGGATGAAGGGATGAAGAGCAGAGACGGACGCTGGGAGAGCTGGACTGATCCTGGACAGGATGGTGGGGGTCCATCTGAGTCGGCGTTCCTGAGGAGGTCCCGAGGGATTAGGAGGGCTGTAATCCCACCGAGGACCCGGTCTGAGGGGCGGGTCCAGATTAGGACCACGCCAGCAATCCCAAAATCACATACGCGTGCTGTCCACGCGCTGGGGTTAACCCCGTCCTCCCCGAGGACCACCACATGGTAATCCCAGATTATCATCAGGGCCACGCCGCCCTGGCCCGCTCAAGTGCAGATGTGGAGCAGCTGTGGCCCAGATTAGGGCGCTCACACACGCGTGTGCCGGGGGCTTTAAAAGGCTTCTGGAGCGTCCACGTCCTGGACCCCCCCGACGAGGACGTCCACGCCGTCTGGTTGGACCTTGGGCACGGACGGGGGCGTCGCCCGAGGGTCTCTCGGGCTCCGCCCACAGACCTGCAGCTCTCACCTGGGCTCAGGTGTGAGCGATCCTGGATGCTGCTCCGTGATTGGCCGGGACAGCCGGCCCCACCCCCTGGCGGCCAGCGAGCCCTCCCCCGTGTCACCTGACCTCAGGTGTTGGCGCTCTCCCAGCGTGGCGCTGCCTTCAGGGAGGTCCTGGTCTTCCTCTGACAGCTGCAGGATTACTCTGACTCTCCAGATTAGGGACCAGACAAATCTTCTGCTTCCTGTCCGGCCGCCTGCCCGCCTGCCTGTCAGGCTGCTTTCATCTCGCTTCCTCTGATGAGATCAAAGCCGAGATCGAAACAGCGTCGAGCAAACAGAACGGTGAAAGTGCTGCCTCACGCCTGGTGAGCACACAGCTCTGGTCCTCCAGCTTTTGAAGCCTTTTCAGAGATCTTTGCTCAAACATTCTGGCTTTGATGAAGTCTTTCATCCTCACCTGTGGACCACCTTCAAAGAACCACTAAAATAGTCAGTCCAGTCAGTGTTGGTGAAGGAACCTGCAGCACCTGAACATCTCTAACCCAGACCCCAAACATCACGGACCAACACGTGACCTCCACAGACCAACACGTGACCTCCACAGACCAACACGTGGCCTCCATCACAGACCAACATGTGACCACCATCACAGACCAACATGTGACCTCCATCACAGACCAACATGTGACCTCCATCACAGACCAACATGTGACCTCCATCACAGACCAACACGTGACCTCCATCACAGACCAACACGTGACCATCACAGACCAACACGTGACCTCCATCACAGACCAACACGTGACCTCCATCACAGACCAACACGTGACCTCCATCACAGACCAACACGTGACCATCACAGACCAACATGTGACCTCCATCACAGACCAACACGTGACCTCCATCACAGACCAACACGTGACCTCCATCACAGACCAACACGTGACCATCACAGACCAACACGTGACCTCCATCACAGACCAACACGTGACCTCCATCACAGACCAACATGTGACCATCACAGACCAACACGTGACCTCCATCACAGACCAACCTTCACCCCTGGAGGATGAGGAGGGTGAAGATCTGAAGGGGTCGGACCGGTACGACGACCGACCCAGTTTAATTACACTCGCTGCCTTCTACAAGTGTCAAAGGTCAAAGGTGTGTGTGTGTGTGTGTTCATGTTCATTATCTGCTAACCCTCTGCTCATTAATTATGCAGACGATTGATCCAGCGGCGCTCCCTGAAGCCTTTGATGTACATGTAAGAGGGTTCCTTCTCTGACCCTGATCGTGGTCTTCCCAGAGATGACGTCACCCTCAGTGGGCGACGCTCTCGCTCCCACCTCGTGGACCTGTGACCCTCAGAGCTTGTGAAAGGCCAGAGAGGTCAAAGGTCAGCCGCAGCGCGTGGGTCCTTGACTTCAAAGCCTCCTCAGCTCCACCCCCAGGACCAAACCGACTCGGGACACGAGGCAGCGCTCCCAGAACTCGTAGAAGCGTCCAGGAGCCCCCGGATGGCTGGAGCCCCCCCAGAGCCCCCCCCCAGAGCCCCCTCGAGGTCTAATTGGAAGCGTAAGGCAGGGATGTAATGAGGAAGAGGAGGATGAAGAGCGGAGCGAGGGAGGAGAGGAGCGGCTGGGCTGCTCACTATTGTGATGCAGAGAGCAGCAGATGGCTGATTGTGCCTGGAGAGCCTCACCTGGACGTCACGTCCTCCAGGATTAATTAGAAGAACAAAGCAACATCAAAGCAGACAACAAAGACGCCCCCGAGTCTTTCTTCCAGCCGGGAGCGGGAGCGCATCGCCTGACGGCCCTCGGAGGACGTGGAGGTCCAGATCGGCTTCAGGAGCTCCAGACACACAAACACGGGTCCTCCCACCACGACTGTGGGGGCGGAGCCTCGGGGCCCCCACACCGCTCTGCTCGTCTTACTGGGACCCGTCTGAGCAGAAGAGCCGCGCTCCGATGTTCTCAGCCCACCTTGGCGCCACGCAGCGCCGCCCACTTCCTGGGCGATGTCTCCCAGAAGGCGCACGAGCGCGTGTGACCACGATAAACGTCCAGATGGACCTTCGCTGTGTCTCTGTCAGGATCACCGTGGAGCTGCTGCAGGACCAAGGCTGACCAGAGGGTCACGTGACCAACGACAACCTGCACGTGTGCCTGGAATCACCATCCTGATGAAAACAACAACGACTCGCCTCAGCCCGACAACAACACAAACACGTGAACACACACATAATAACACACACACATATTAACACACAAACATGTGAACACACAAACACGTGAACACACAACATAATAACACACACACATATTAACACACAAACATGTGAACACACACATATTAACACACAAACACGTGAACACACACATAATAACACACACACATAATAACACACACACATATTAACACACACATATATTAACACACAAACACGTGAACACACAAACACGTGAACACACACATAATAACACACACATATTAACACACACACATATTAAACACACATATATTAACACACAAACACGTGAACACACAAACACGTGAACACACACATAATAACACACACATATATTAACACACACATATTAACACACACATATTAACACACACATATATTAACACACAAACACGTGAACACACACATAATAACACACACACACATAATAACACACACATATTAACACACACATATTAACCCACAAACACGTGAACACACAAACACGTGAACACCCACACATATTAACACACAAACACGTGAACACACAAACACGTGAACACACACATAATAACACACACACATATTAACACACACACATATTAACACACAAACACGTGAACACACACATAATAACACACACATTAACACACAAACACGTGAACACACACACATAACACACACATAATAACACACACATATTAACACACAAACATGTGAACACACAAACACGTGAACACCCACACATATTAACACACAAACACGTGAACACACAAACACGTGAACACACAAACACTTTAACACACAAACACATTAACTCACAAAGACATTAACACACACAAAGACATTAACACACACAAAGACAGTAACACACACATAGATTTAACACACAAACACATGAACACACACAAACAGTGGAAGAACCTCTGATGTGCACCTCACACCGTCACTGCTGTTTACCGCACCGCTGCAATATTTACACATGTATTTATTTATATTAATATTTAATTATGTTTACATTTATTTATATTTATATTTACACCAGCGTAGATCACCACATATTTAGATTCATGTTATCTTTTTATTTTTCTGTAGTTGTGCTGCGCCGGTCCTCCAACCTCTGGTTCCGGACAGATGTGCAGGCATCGGCTTCCTCCCGAGGCCCCGCCCCCCGTCAGGTCAGTCGGCCTCGCGGAAGCGTTGCCGTGGATACAGCACCAACAACAGCCAAACAAACCGACCTGGAAGAGGCGGGGCCGGCAATCGAGCAGCAAAACAAACAAAACGTCTACACCCTCGTTCGGGAAGGAAGGGCCGGCTATTCCCTTTAACAAACACACAGCTACAGCCACACGGTCGCCATGGTTACGGCC
>CAJVRN010000141.1:897500-900000 GCA_911728415.1 Lagocephalus sceleratus
TGTGTATGTGTGACGTAACAGCCTTGACCTCCACCTCTGGGATTATAATCTGACAGGTATCTACAGGAGGTCCTCAGTGTGCCCCAGCAGGGGGCGCTGTCGAGGGGCCTGAGGCCGCACCTCCACCCTGGACCTGGCTCTGACCTCCACCCGTCCGGATTAGACCGACCCGACCCGAAGACGCGCTCACATGCTGAATCTTGTTTCACGTGCACCTGAAACAGGAGGTGGAGGCGCTGATGTGTGACCTTCTGATCAGGCTACACCTCCTGCACGCGAAGACATGATATCAGACATGTGTGTATGTGTGTGTATGTGTGTATGTGTGTGTATGTGTGTGTATGTGTGTGTATGTGTGTGTATGTGTATGCGTGTGTATGTGTGTATGTGTGTGTATGTGTGTGTATGCGTGTGTATGTGTGTGTATGCGTGTATGCGTGTATGCGTGTGTATGTGTGTATGTGTGTGTATGTGTGTGTATGCGTGTGTATGTGTGTGTATGCGTGTATGCGTGTGTATGTGTGTATGTGTGTGTATGTGTGTGTATGTGTGTATGCGTGTGTATGTGTGTATGCGTGTGTATGTGTGTATGCGTGTGTATGTGTGTGTGTATGTGTGTATGTGTGTATGCGTGTGTATGTGTGTATGTGTGTGTATGTGTGTATGCGTGTGTATATGTGTATGTGTGTGTATGTGTGTATGCGTGTGTATGCGTGTATGCGTGTGTATGTGTGTATGTGTGTGTATGTGTGTATGCGTGTGTATGTGTGTATGCGTGTATGTGTGTGTATGTGTGTATGCGTGTGTATGTGTGTGTATGCGTGTATGCGTGTATGCGTGTGTATGTGTGTATGTGTGTGTATGTGTGTATGCGTGTGTATGTGTGTATGTGTGTGTATGCGTGTATGCGTGTGTATGTGTGTGTGTGTATGTGTGTGTGCGTGTATGTGTGTATGTGTGTATGCGTGTATGCGTGTATGCGTGTATGTGTGTATGTGTGTATGCGTGTATGCGTGTATGTGTGTATATGTGTGTATATGTGGGGACATCTTCACACACAGAGCGCCTGAACACCCGACACACACTTTGAAGTGGATGAAAAGGGAAAACAAAGACGCGTTCTTCATTAAGACTGTTTGTTACTGGTGGTGATCCAGGGTCATGTTTGAACTAGACTGACTGGAATGTCTGTCACACACACACACACACACACACACACACACACACACACACACACACACACACACACACTGATAATGATATAATGATATGTATTAAAGGCGGGTGCAAACACGCTGGTGGAACACTTGAATATGGGTTTCCTCAAAGCTTCAGTGTTCTGGGATCTTCAGGGTCCACAGTTACACTACAGGTGAGGATGTACACACACTCACACACACACGCACACACACACACTCACACACACGCATACACACACACACACACACTCTCACACACACGCACACACACATACACACACTCACGCACACACTCACACACACGCATACACACACACACACTCTCACACACACGCACACACACATACACACACCCACACACTCACACTTACACACACTCACACACACACGCACACACACACACTCACACACACGCATACACACACACACACACACTCTCACTCACACACACTCACACACACATACACACTCACGCACACACACACCCACACACTCACACACACACGCACACACACACACTCACACACACGCACACACACACACTCACACACACGCACACTCACGCACACACACACACACCCACGCACACACACTCACACTCACACACACACTCACACACACACTCAGACACACACTCACACACTCACACACACGCACACACACACACTCACACACACGCACACTCACGCACACACACACACACTCACACACACACGCACACTCACACACACACTCACACACACACACACACTCACACACACTCACACACACACTCAGACACACACTCACACACTCACACACACACTCACACACACACACACACACACACACTCACACACACACTCACACACACACTCAGACACACACTCACACACTCACACACACACTCACACACACTCACACACACTCACACACACACTCAGACACACACTCACACACTCACACACACACTCACACACACTCAGACACACACACACACACTCACACACACACACACACACAGTCCGTCAGGATCAGTGGTCGAGGAGGCGGAGCTGCAGAACCTCCCTGGTCCGGACCGGACACAAGGGGGCGAGCAAGACCAGGAGGAGGGGTCACGTGGTCCCGCCGCCCCTCAGGACCCCCACGATCAGCGGCTCCACAACAGGACGGTGCTGCTGCTTCAGTCTGCTCCGGGTCCAGGGTCCTTTGGTCCTCCGGGGGTTCCGTAGTCCAGGTCGGACAGGAGGTCCCTCCTCTCCTCTGATTGGTCGGCCGGGCCGTTGCCGTGGAGACAGACCACGTGGGGAGATGACAGGAGG
>CAJVRN010000141.1:905000-915000 GCA_911728415.1 Lagocephalus sceleratus
GACCGAGGCGACGCCGTCGGCGTTCTTGACGGAGTCTCAAACTGTAAAGTCGAAATAAAGCCTTCACTGTCCCACTCTCTCACGCTGCCGACTCCCGGGGGGGCCGAGAGCCTCAGGTTGGACAACCGCGGGGCGGGGGGGGCGTTCCGGGTCGGGTTAGCGGCGCCTGGGTGGGGGGCGGGGCTTCGCTGGGTAAAGGTTGTGTGGACGTAGTGGCGCCGTAACCTTTCCTCTGAGTTGTGTAGGAACATTACACACAGTCGCCGGCGTCCGCGGGAAGACGTAAACGCCTCCTCGGACCTCCGGGTTGCCGGGCTGCGGCGCGCTGAAATGCTCCTTTATCGCTTTCTGCTGGGAACATACGGCCGCATGCATCACCCCCAGACACACACACACACACACACACACACACACTACAGCTACAGTATAGACGCACAAACACACGTCACGGCGAGGAGAAGGTCACGGCGAGGACAGGCCGCGGTCGGCCGCTGCCACCCCCTGGCGGAGGGTCGGTGCAGGGGCGGGGCCACAACGCGTTCAACGTGAAGCTGAATAATAAACCAGGATGCAGCCGCATGTCGGGGGGTCAGGGGGTCGGGGGGGTCGGCTCCGCCTCGGTAGTCTCACACTGTTTGTGTTGCCGCCGGTAACCAACGGCAACCTTTCAGGTCAAATCCCCGATCCTGTGAAAGAGGGGAGACTATTGTCTCGGGGGTTTCTCCGCCTGACCCTCGACCCCCCCAGATTATCTCTGATGGGATTCACGTGGGTCCCAACAGGTGCACGACAGCGCCACCTACAGGGAACAACCGCAGTGATGACTGTCCAGCATCCAATCAGTGATCAATAAAAACAATATCACTGATGTGTTGCTGGCTCAGAAGATAAAAGATAAAGATCAAAGATAAAGATGAGATTAAGATCAAAGGTGAAAGATCAAGATCAAAGATAAAGATGAGAGATTAATATCAAAGGTGAAAGATAAAGATCAAAGATAAAGATGAGAGATTAAGATTAAAGATAAAGATTAAAGGTCAAGATAAAGATGAAAGGTAAAGATAAAAGATAAAGATTAAAGATCAAAGTTAAAGATTAAAGGTAAAGATAAAAAGATAAAGGTGATAGATAAAAGGTAAAAGACAAAGATAAAGGTGAAAGATAAAAGATAAAAATTAAAGGTAAAATGAAGGTGATCTCATATCAGACCCACACAGGGAACTTGATGCAGCGTTAATGAAGCTCATCTGTGGACCGACGCTGCCACACACACACACACACACACTCAAGTTCAGGTGTTTGGGTGAGTGTCTTGGGGTTTGATCACAGCAGTTGAAGAGGTGAAAGGTCATCAGTTCAGAAGACCATCACTCCTCAGAGCTGCGCGGTCGTTCTCGATGTGATGACCCTTTAAAATGGGGGGGGGGGTCTTCTGTCCTACCAGTCCACCTCATCCCTCCGTCCCAGGTGGAATGTACCTGGGAGGACGGAAGACCCAGCTGGACTGTGTCCCCCCAGGACTGGACCTGCCCCCCCACACGGACGGACCGAGGCCCCCGGGGGGGTCTGGGGGGGGTCAAACCACCACCAGGGGGCCTCAGTAGGGGGGCCAGGGGGACCTCATGTCACGCGGGAGAAGGATTCAACCACCGACTCCAAACACCCGTCAGAAGCGAACGTCTACCTGGCCGTTTCCATGACGACGGCTAGAGGGGGCGGTCCCGCCCGCACTGACCAATCAGGGGCCGACACCTGGGACCAGCAGTTCAACCGCACGTGACGTTTATTTTATTACTTGAGGTTTAAAAACATTCACACACACTCGACTTCATGGTCGGGTTGTAGAAACAGACAATAAATAACAGCTTGCGGCGCGAGCGCACACTGATAACACGTATACATTATATATGTCCCGATACGGCCCGGAGGCGCCGCGCGGCTGCAGTACCACCTCCAGCCAGCGGGCGGCGCTACACAGCAGCGGGCCGCAGCCCAAGCACAGATCCGCTGTCCTGCAGCTCCAGGACCCGGGGGGGGTCCTCTAGGACGAGGGGGGGTCAGTCCAGGATGAGGGGGGCCCTCAGGACGAGGGGGGGTCCTCCAGGACGAGGGGGGGCCCTCAGGACGAGGGGGGTCCTCTAGGACGAGGGGGGTCAGTCCAGGATGAGGGGGGCCCTCAGGACGAGGGGGGGTCCTCCAGGACGTGGGGGGGTCAGTCTAGGACGTGGGGGGGTCCTCCAGGACCCGAGGGGGGAGGTCAGTCTAGGACGCGTGCAGCCGGTTGGCGCACGCGCGCGGGCCCGTCCTGTGGCCCTTGGGGCCCGCCAGGTGCG
This sequence comes from Lagocephalus sceleratus, assembly GCA_911728415.1. Lineage (NCBI taxonomy): Eukaryota > Metazoa > Chordata > Actinopteri > Tetraodontiformes > Tetraodontidae > Lagocephalus > Lagocephalus sceleratus. The sequence continues at coordinate 907,334 of CAJVRN010000141.1, forward strand.
TGCGGCCCTCCTCTTCCTCCTCCTCCTCCTCCTCCTCCTCCTCAGCCGGGCCGGGCCGGGGGGGCTCCAGGGTCCCCCAGGACAGCAGCAGGTCCAGGTCCTCGTCCGAGGGCCCGGAGGAGAAGGGCCGGCACACGGTGTGGACCAGGCCCAGCGCGGAGCCCAGCAGGGCCAGGACCGAGCCCACCAGGTAGACCCGCAGCAGGCCCCGGCGCGGCCTCTGGCCCAGCAGCTCCCGGACGAAGGGCACGAGCTCGTCCAGACCGTCCATCGGCTCGGGGGGGTCTTCGGGGGGGGGGGTCTTCGGGGGGGTCTCAGCAGCAGGGGTGAGCAGGTCCGGGGGGGGTCGAGCAGCACGCGGCGGAGCGACACACCTCCCGGGGCGCGCTGCGGCCCTTTATAGCCCCGCGGGCCCCGCCCACCGAGGGGGTGGGCCTTCACGACGACTTTGACCCCCCCGGACCCCCCCCCCCCTCCCGGGACGATCCGCTCCGTCCTGCGTGCCAGGCCTGATAAGGGCGCGTGCACGTGGTGGACGTGCGTGGGGGGGGGGCACGAGGGTCTGATATCAGACATCACCGACGGGACAACAGCTTCATCAAAGACCACCTGAGGGGCACGTGCACGTGTGCCCCCCCTCATGGTGGACCAGTGTGTGTGTGTGTGAGTGTGTGTGTGAGTGTGTGTGTGAGTGTGTGAGTGTGTGTGTGTGAGTGTGTGTGTGTGTGAGTGTGTGAGTGTGTGTGTGAGTGTGTGAGTGTGTGAGTGTGTGTGTGAGTGTGTGTGTGTGAGTGTGTGTGTGTGTGTGTGAGTGTGAGTGTGTGTGTGTGAGTGTGTGTGTGTGAGTGTGTGAGTGTGAATATGTGAATATGTGAGTGTGTGTGAGTGTGTGAGTGTGTGTGTGAGTGTGTGTGTGTGGTGAGTGTGAATATGTGAATATGTGAGTGTGTGTGTGAGTGTGTGTGTGTGAGTGTGTGAGTGTGTGTGAGTGTGAATATGTGAATATGTGAGTGTGTGTGTGTGTGAGTGTGTGAGTGTGAATATGTGAGTGTGTGTGAGTGTGAATATGTGAATATGTGAGTGTGTGTGAGTGTGAATATGTGAGTGTGAGTGTGTGTGTGTGTGAGTGTGTGTATAAGTGTGTGTGTGTGTTTAGTAAGTCGTTTTTATATCAAATAAAATAACACATGACAACAAACCTGTCACAAACAACCTTGTTTGTTTTTGTGTGTGTTTGTGTTTTTGTGTGTTTATGTGTGTGTGTTAATCTGTTTTTGTGTTTTTGTGTGTGTTTATATGTGTGTGTTTGTGTTTTTGTGTGTTTATGTGTGTGTTTTTATTTGTGTTTTTGTGTGTGTGTGTGTTTTTGTGTGTGTGTTTGTGTTTATGTGTGTGTTTGTCTTTTTGTGTTTATGTGTGTGTTTTTGTGTGTGTTTGTGTTTTTTGTGTGTTTGTGTGTGTGTTTATGTGTATGTTTGTGTTTATGTGTGTGTTTGTCTTTTTGTGTTTTTGTGTGTGTGTTTATGTGTGTTTGTATTTTTATGTGTGTATGTTTGTGTGTGTGTGTGTATGTTTGTGTGGTGGTGGGGGGTTAGGCCTCCAGAAACTGGGATAAAGGTTAGTGTGTGTAGCCAGGTGACCCCCCACTGGTCCTGCTCACTGATGATGCAGGTCAAAGGTCAAAAAGGTGTCAAGGGCAGAAGACAGTACCTGGTCACAGGGGGACCCCCCCCAACGCCCCCCGGCTAAACTGGGGTAAAGGTTGTGTCAACCCAGCTACCCTCACGAGCAACGTGACACACACCTGGAACACGTGAGGGGGGGGTAATGGGGGGGGAGGGCGCTGATGGGGGGTGCTGATGGGGGGTGCTGATGGGGGGGTGATGGGGGGGTGATGGGTTAAACTGGGTCGGGGGGGTGATGGGGGGGGCAGAACAAGAGCAGCTCGTGACCCGCTGGGCTTTCCTGAGAGAGCCCAGTCACATGAGGGGATACCGGCCCCCTGGGGGGGGGGGTTAATACTCTTACCAAGTCCATGAGGCTAAGGGGGGGGGGCAGGCTACGACGGGGGGGGTTCTGACCCTCTCTGGGGGGGCGCTCCAGTCCTCCCAGTCCTCCCAGTGCTGCTGGTGCTGGAGCTCAGGTGAAGCCTGCCTGAACCCCTGGGGGGGGGGGTCTTCCGCTTAACCGATGTGGGTCCCCTTAACAGATGTGGGTCCCCTTAACCGATGTGGGTCCCCTTAACCAATGTGGGTCCCCTTAACCGATGTGCGTCCCCTTAACCGATGTGGGTCCCCTTAACAGATGTGGGTCCCCTTAACCGATGTGGGTCCCCTTAACCAATGTGGGTCCCCTTAACCGATGTGCGTCCCCTTAACAGATGTGGGTCCCCTTAACCGATGTGGGTCCCCTTAACCGATGTGCGTCCCCTTAACCGATGTGGGTCCCCTTAACCGATGTGCGTCCCCTTAACCGATGTGGGTCCCCTTAACCGATGTGCGTCCCCTTAACAGATGTGGGTCCCCTTAACCGATGTGGGTCCCCTTAACCGATGTGCGTCCCCTTAACCGATGTGGGTCCCCTTAACCGATGTGCGTCCCCTTAACAGATGTGGGTCCCCTTAACCGATGTGGGTCCCCTTAACCAATGTGCGGCCCCTTAACCAATGTGCGCCCCCTTAACCGATGTGGGTCCCCTTAACCGATGTGGGTCCCCTTAACCGATGTGGGTCCCCTTAACCGATGTGCGTCCCCTTAACCGATGTGGGTCCCCTTAACCGATGTGGGTCCCCTTAACCGATGTGCGTCCCCTTAACCGATGTGCGTCCCCTTAACCGATGTGGGTCCCCTTAACCGATGTGGGTCCCCTTAACCGATGTGCGTCCCTTAACCGATGTGGGTCCCCTTAACCGATGTGGGTCCCCTTAACCGATGTGGGTCCCCTTAACCGATGTGGGTCCCCTTAACCGATGTGCGGCCCCTTAACCGATGTGCGTCCCCTTAACCGATGTGCGGCCCCTTAACCGATGTGCGGCCCCTTAACCGATGTGCGCCCCCTTAACCGATGTGCGTCCCCTTAACCGATGTGCGGCCCCTTAACCGATGTGCGTCCCCTTAACCGATGTGGGTCCCCTTAACCGATGTGGGTCCCCTTAACCGATGTGCGTCCACTTAACCGATGTGGGTCCCCTTAACCGATGTGCGTCCCCTTAACCGATGTGCGTCCCCTTAACCGATGTGCGTCCCCTTAACCGATGTGCGGCCCCTTAACCGATGTGCGTCCCCTTAACCGATGTGGGTCCCCTTAACCGATGTGGGTCCCCTTAACCGATGTGCGTCCACTTAACCGATGTGGGTCCCCTTAACCGATGTGCGTCCACTTAACCGATGTGCGTCCGTTGGCGTTTCATCGTGTTTGACGCTGAAGCGGCGACACACTCCGCTGCTCCATCGTCGTCGTTCGTGAGTCGGCGACTTCGGGGAGCGACGGCTCACAAAGTAACGATACCGGCGCGTCCGACCGTCCTTCCACTTTTCTGTGCGTCCGTGTGTGTAGCTGCTGGCCCCGCCCCCTCCACGACGCAGCCTATCAACACGCACCTCATTAACATAATCAGTGAAGCCCGGGTCACATGACCTCAGGAGGAAGTGAAACAGCGTCTTTCTGATGGATTCAAGAATTTTGTTCAAGAGACGGAACACGGGTCGGGTCTCGGGTCGGGTCTCGTCCTGTCTCATCGTCTCATAAGCTGGGCTTTGGTTTGGGATTATCTGGTACTGGATCGATGTTTCTTGGACCTCAGACCCGACCCGTCTCACTGGTTCTGACACATCTGAACTGGGATGGTTCCAGTCTGGTGGAAGGCCCTCCCAGGGCTCCTCCCCGCCAGCTCAGCTGGCCGGTTGCCTAGCAACAGGCCTCAGATCAGAACACGGACCCGCGGGTCAGGGGCCGTGACGCCGCCCCGCTTTGGAATAACCCGGTCCTGGTCCAGAATAACCCGGTCCTGGTCCTGGTCCAGAATAACCCGGTCCTGGTCCAGAATAACCCGGTCCTGGTCCTGGTCCAGAATGACCCGGTCCTGGTCCAGAATAACCCGGTCCTGGTCCTGGTCCAGAATAACCCGGTCCTGGTCCAGAATAACCCGGTCCTGGTCCTGGTCCTGGTCCAGAATAACCCGGTCCTGGTCCAGAATAACCCGGTCCTGGTCCAGAATAACCCGGTCCGGCGGCCTGAAGGTGTGGACCTCTGATGAGTTAATGTGTAACCTCATCTGATCCGACGGCCTTCGCCCTCAGACGCATGAAGGTGTGAAGGACGAGACCGTGCACGTCTGCAGCAGCACGGTCCTGAGTCACTACACACACCCTGAACTGAGTCAGGTCTGAGACACACACACACACACACACTCAGACACACACACACTCAGACACACACACTCACACACACACACTCAGACACACACACACTCAGACACACACACACACACTCACACACACACAGACACACACAAACACACACACACTCACACACACACACTCAGACACACACACACTCACATACACATACTCAGACACACACACACTCAGACACACACACACACTCAGACAGACACACACACACACTCACACACTCAGACACACATACACTCAGACACACACACACACTCAGACAGACACACACACACTCACACACACACATGTGTCTCGATCCTCAAACAGGCCAGACAAAATGTCAAACCTCACTTTGACAGGAAAATGTGTGTTTTGGTGCTCAGCCTGTAGAACACACTCACACACTCACACGCACACACTGACACACACGCACAGACACTCACTCACTCACTCACTCACTCACTCACTCACTCACACACACACCCTCCAGGAGTTGTGTAAGTGAACAGAACGTGTCTTCAGGTCATGTTTTCAACATAAATCCTGATGAATCAAACATCCGTCATAATAAAAGCTGTCATGAGGTAACGCTAGTACTACTGCAGTACTACTGCAGTACTATAGTCGTACACTACTGCAGTACTATAGTAGCAGCACTACTGCAGTACTATAGTAGCAGCACTACTGCAATAGTACTGCAGTAGTACTGCAGTAGCTACTGTAGTGATGTAGTGCAGTAGTGATGTACAGTAGTGCTGCAGTACTACTGCAGTAGTGTACTACGTGCACTACTGCTACTTTGGTTGTCGTCACTGTATGTCTGTCTTCATGTTTGTCCAGCAGGAGAAGAGACATCTGGAGGAGAAGTGATGAAGATGAAGGAGTGATGAAGATGAAGGAGTGATGAAGGAGTGATGAAGATGAAGGAGTAATGAAGGAGTGATGAAGGAGTGATGAAGATGAAGGAGTAATGAAGGAGTGATGAAGGAGTGAACGGAGGAGGAGAACAGATTCACCTGCTGGTTCAAGTTACATAAACTAAAGTTAATATTGACAATGAAGCAACGTTGACAGAAAGATTTCAGAACTGAATATTTGATGATGGACTTCAGACAGACAAATACTGGACTGGTTATACTGGGACAGAGGGGGTAGAGGACTGGTTATACTGGGACAGAGAGGGTAGAGGACTGGTTATACTGGGACAGAGGGGGTAGAGGACTGGTTATACTGGGACAGAGGGGGTAGAGGACTGGTTATACTGGGACAGAGAGGGTAGAGGACTGGTTATACTGGGACAGAGGGGGTAGAGGACTGGTTATACTGGGACAGAGGGGGTAGAGGACTGGTTATACTGGGACAGAGGGGGTAGAGGACTGGTTATACTGGGACAGAGGGGGTAGAGGACTGGTTATACTGGGACAGAGAGGGTAGAGGACTGGTTATACTGGGACAGAGGGGGTAGAGGACTGGTTATACTGGGACAGAGGGGGAGAGGCTGGTAGAGGGTAGAGGACTGGTTATACTGGGACAGAGGGGGTAGAGGACTGGTTATACTGGGACAGAGGGGGTAGAGGACTGGTTATACTGGGACAGAGGGGGTAGAGGACTGGTTATAATGGGACAGAGAGGGTAGAGGACTGGTTATACTGGGACAGAGGGGGTAGAGGACTGGTTATACTGGGACAGAGAGGGTAGAGGACTGGTTATACTGGGACAGAGAGGGTAGAGGATTGTTTTTTTTGGGAGGGGTACTGGGACAGGGGTAGAGGACTGGTTATACTGGGACAGAGAGGGTAGAGGACTGGTTATACTGGGACAGAGAGGGTAGAGGACTGGTTATACTGGGACAGAGGGGGTAGAGGACTGGTTATACTGGGACAGAGGGGGTAGAGGACTGGTTATACTGGGACAGAGGGGGTAGAGGACTGGTTATACTGGGACAGAGAGGGTAGAGAGGACTGGTTATACTGGGACAGAGAGGGTGGAGGACTGGTTATAGTGGGACAGAGAGGACTGGTTATACTGGGACAGAGGGGGTAGAGGACTGGTTATACTGGGACAGAGGGGGACGTGGTTATACTGGGACAGAGGGGGTAGAGGACTGGTTATACTGGGACAGAGGGGGTAGAGGACTGGTTATACTGGGACAGAGGGGGTAGAGGACTGGTTATACTGGGACAGAGAGGGTGGAGGACTGGTTATAGTGGGACAGAGAGGACTGGTTATACTGGGACAGAGGGGGTGGAGGACTGGTTATAGTGGGACAGAGAGGACTGGTTATACTGGGACAGAGGGGTACACATGTTGACCAGACCCTGTCTTCTGGTCCTGATGACCCTAGAGGGACAGACACGTCCGTCTGTCCTCGTCCCCTCTGACTGGGAGCTGAAGCGCTCTTGTGGACCGGCGGAGGTCAGGAGACGTGTGGAAAACAACCGTGATACCACGCCTCTCACCTGAGGGCACCTGGGACAGGCCCCGCCCCCAAGCCCAACCCTCCCCCACCCCGACAGGTACAGGAGGATGGAAGATTTGAGTGTGTGTGTGTGTGTGTGTGAGAGTGAGTGTGTGTGTGAGTGTGTGTGTGTGTGTGTGTGTGTGTGTGTGTGTGTGTGTGTGTGTGTGTGTGTGTGTGTGTGTGAGTGTGTGTGTGTGAGTGTGTGTGTGTGTGTGTGTGTGAGTGTGTGTGTGTGTGAGTGTGTGTGTGTGTGTGTGTGTGTGTGTGTGTGTGTGTGTGTGTGTGTGTGTGTGTGTGTGTGTGTGTGTGTGTGTGAGTGTGTGTGTGTGTGTGTGTGTGTGTGTGTGTGTGTGTGTGTGTGTGTGAGTGTGTGTGTGTGTGTGTGTGTGTGTGTGTGTGTGTGTGTGTGTGTGTGTGTGTGTGTGTGTGTGTGTGTGTGTGTGTGTGTGTGAGTGTGTGTGTGTGTGTGTGTGTGTTTGTGTGAGTGTGTGTGTGTGTGTGTGTGTGTGTGTGTGTGTGTGTGTGTGTGTGTGAGTGTGTGTGTGTGTGTGTGTGTGAGTGTGTGTGTGTGTGTGTGTGTGTGTGTGTGTGTGTGTGTGTGTGAGTGTGTGTGAGGGTGCGTCTCCTGGGTGTGTCTCTGAGTCCTCATGACTCGTCCAGGTGATCTTAAAGAGCGTAGCGGCTGCGAGGCGTCATTCATCCCAGCTGATCCAGACGTGAGCTGCACCCACAGCTGGACCTGCTCTTTGATCTGGACCTTTGATCTGAACCTTTGATCTGGACCTTTCATCTCTTCCTTGGACCCGCATGAG
>CAJVRN010000141.1:917500-1005000 GCA_911728415.1 Lagocephalus sceleratus
CTCAGTCCTACGTGAAGCCGACCCTGGTAATGTCCTGCGCTATGTGAAGCCGACCCCAGCGACCATAGTCCAAGTGTATCCCGGGGGCCAGAGCGGGCGACATAGAAGCCAATTTAAAGCTGCTGGCGAAAAGTAAACGTAAATACAGTAAAGTTATTATTCACGTCGGCGCAAACGACACCCGGCTTCGCCAGTCAGAGGTCACCAAAATTAACATAGAGTCGGTGTGCAGGTATGCAACAAAGATGTCGGACTCCGTAGCATTCTCTGGTCCCCTTCCCAATCTGGCCAGCGATGAAATGTATTGCCGCATGTCGTCGCTTCATTGCTGGTTGTCACGGTGGTGCCCCCAAAACCAGGTGTCCTTTATAGATAATTGGAAGAGTTTTGGGGAAACCTGGTCTGATTAGGAGAGACTGTGTTCATCCCACATGGGATGGTGCCTCTGTCATTTCTAGCAACTTGGCTGATTTTATTAGACCCAAAGTGACCTGACAAACCAGGGTCCAGACCAGGATGCAGAGTTGTGTCTTACACACCTCTCTGCTGCTTCCATAGAACCCTCATCCACCAATAATAACATACTTAACACCATGAGGTGGTCTCTGTTCCACGGCCTAGAGTTCACCAAGCGCGGAGTAGGGAGCGGTCAATCACCATAATCTTATTAAAATTAATACCAAAGCACAAGTTGGAGAAACCAACATCACAATTAAATGTGGACTGTTAAATATCAGATCTCTTTTGTGTAAATCCCTGTTGTGCACGACCTGATAGCGGATCATCACATTGATTTATGTTGCCTCACTGAGACCTGGCTTCAGGAGGAGGATTATGTTAGTTTAAACGAATCTACTCCTCCTACCCATCTTAATTATCATATTCCTCGTCTTACTGGTCGTGGAGGGGGAGTGGCAGCAATCTATCACTCCAAGTTATCAATCAACCCTAGACCAAAACATAGTTCCAGCTCATTTGAAAGCCTGACTCTTGGCATCACCCATCTGAACTGGAAGGCAGAAAAGCCACTTCTGTTTGTAGTTGTATATCGGCCTCCTGCTGGGCCACATTCAGAGTTCCTATCTGAGTTCTCTGACTTCTTATCTGACTTGGTCCTTAGAGCAGACAAAGTCATTATCATTGGAGACTTTAACATCCACGTAGACATTGTAAATGACAGCTTTAGAAATGGCTTCATTTCATTACTTGAGTCAGTTGGGTTCCTCCAGCAGATAAACCAACCAACTCATACCTTCAACCACACCCTAGATCTAGTTCTGACTTATGGTGTTGAGGTGAATGTGTCAGTGTTTCCTCAGAACCCACTCCTGTCAGACCATTCTTTGATCACTTTTACATTTATGATTAAGGATTCTTCTATGCTCAGAACAAGTCTTACTATAGCAGATGTCTTCAGATAATGCTGTAGCTAAGTTTAAGGAAGTGATCCCTGTGCTAATCCCAGGACCACCGTGTGTTTCCCAGGGATCAATCATTATAATCTTAGCCCTGCTGAGGTTGACTCTATTGCGAAGGTGCAGCAGCCTCACTGAGAATCACACGATTCTGTTGCCCCCTGAAAAAGAAAACAGTAAATCAGAGGAGGTGTGCCCCTGGTATAATTCATATCAGGACCCTAAGCAGAAGTGTGAAGACTGGAAAGGAAGTGGCATTCCTGTAAAATAGACAGCTATCATGTAGCCTGGAAAGACTGTCTATTAGTTTACAAAAGGCCCTTGCAAGGCTAGAACAGCTTATTATTCTTCTTTAATTGAGGAAAATAAGAGCAACCCCAGGTTTCTTTTCAGCACCGTGGCCAAATTAACTCAGTCACACTGCTTTAGACCCATGTATCCCTTCCTCCCTTACTGGTGAAGACTTCATGAGCTTCTTCACTCATAAAGTACTAGCCATTAGAGAGAAAGCTAAGCAGGCCATCCCAACATCTGGACCATCACCAGATGTGCTGACTGTGGGAACATACAGGTTCTCCAACGAGCCCTTAAACACCTTCAGCCCTATATATTTCTCTGAGGCGTCATCACTGATTCAGAAATCCAAGACCACCACGTGTCTTTTAGATCCCATCCCAACACACCTGTTGAAGGATGTTCACCATTGATAGGCAGTCTATCCTGGACCAGATCAATGGTCCTTAGTAACAGGTTATGTACCCCGGTCCTACAAGGTGGCAGTGATTAAGCCGTTACTTAAAAACCATCACTGGATCCTGATGTATTAGAATATAGCCCTTTTTTTAAAATTTTTTAAGAAGGGGGGGGTTTTAAAAAAAAAACAATAAAAAAAATAAAAAAAAAAAAATAAAAAAAAAAAAAAAAAAAAAAAAAAAAAAAATAAAAAAAAAAAAAAAAAAAAAAAAAACATAACCCTGTACCGCGCGCCCGACTAAACCCCCAGGCGCCGCCCCCGGCACCGCACGCGCGCGGGGGAGGGGCGACCCCGCCCCACCAAATAAACCACTGTAAAGTATGACTACTTGTGGATATAACTGGCAACGGAACGGCACGGAGAACGGGACGGAACGGGAGAACGGAGAACTGGGGCGGCGGGGAACAAACGAGGAGAACGAGAACGAGCACGGAACGTGGGACGGAAACGAGGAGAGGAACGAGGAGAACGAACGGGACGGAAACGGGGAAGGAACTGTGGCAGAACGGAGAACGGGAACGAGAACGGGAAACGAGAACTGTGGTATAACTGGTTAGATACTGTGTGCTATAGGCAATGGTTGTGTGAGTGTGTGAGAGTGTGTGTGTGTGTGTGTGTGCTTCAGGGAGCAGATATTTCCGTCACTCCTCACGTTCACTTTTGTCCGTGCTTGTGTTCATACCTGAGTCACACCTGAGACAGACGGGGCGGGGCATCCGTGTCTCCATGGCAACAAGCCACGGTTACCCGTCACAGGAAAGACCCTTTTTCTTCCCCCACACATTATTTATTTGGATATTTCTTCACACAAAAAGAAAAAACGAATGTTTAAGTTCAATCAGGACGAAAAGTCCAACATTTTCTACAAACTTTAAATCAACGAGCGTTTGTTGGCGTTTCGCCGTTAGCGCGCCCCCCGTCGGTGGGACAGAGAATCGCAGCTGCTCCCAGCACAGGTTCAACAACGACCCTCTTAAAGACGCCCGACGTCACCGAGACGTCGTGGTCGTAAACAGAGCCGGAGGCGCGGCGGTGCGGGCGCGAAGCCCGGTGGAAGCGCGGGGGGCCAGGTTCAGACGTTACGCCTCGGCGAGGCCCCGACGGGAGCGCAACGCAAACACAGACTGTTTGCGTTGCGCTCCAGCGAGCTCAGACGCGCCGGGCGACCGCCACCAAGACGGAACGCTTCCCCTCCGCGCGTTGAACCAGCTGTGGCGTCGAGCCGGAGAGCGCGGCCTTGCTCGTGGGCCCGGAGGTGGGGTGGAACCGGCGACCCCCGGGTCACCCCCCCCCCCCTCACAGCTGTTCTGCAAACACTCAAAAACAAACCAGATGTGTCGATCGATCCGAACGTTCTATTTCGGCCTCTCCGTCCAGATGTTTCTCAACTCTTCGTGCGTTCGCCCCCGATAAAACGAACACGGCGCGGGGGCTGGGATCGCCGTGACGACGGCATCAGACTGAGTTCGATGACATCTGCGAACGCTTTCACGTTAAAAAACACGTTAACTTCGCGTTAGCGCGGACCCGTCTAATCTCTCCGCTCATGTGAGCCCAGCGGGGTCGCGATCGATCCGGTCCGGAGGCGTCGCCGGGACCTTTCCCCTACCTGGCCCGCCGCCACCGCGCAAATATTGACGGGCGAGCGCGGCCACGTTCGTAGCGGCGTGCTCGGAGGCACGTAGGGACAACGGCGCGGAACAGCTGATCCGAACCTTCCCGGAGGTTCCCGGCAGAGTCAGGCCTCAACGGGCCCGAAGTCCCTCGGGTCGTGCAGGGGGTCGATATTCGCGTTCCCGAACGGAATCCCGCGACGTTCGAGGGACTCGGGTCGCTTTTACGAGGACCGAGTCTCCTCGTGCAGCGCGGACCCCCACACATCTGTGCCGGTCCAGATGTGACCCCAGCTGCTGGGGTCACTTCTCATTTATCCGCACGAATCAGCACCAAAATCAGAAATCAGACGCGAAACGTCCGGCGACTGTTTGTTGAGGCGGCGCGTTCACCTGGAAACGCCGGTCAAAGGTGCTCTCAGACAGCTGCTGTCAACATCTGCTCATTTAAAACGTGTCTTCTTATTTCCTCAGCGGAGGATGAAGTGCTGCCCGTGCGACTCCAGGGACCCCGACGGTCCGCTGGCCCACACGGTGAAGGAGGTTCTGGCCACATCTGGACCGGACCGCTGGTGGCAGTCCAAGAAGGGTGGGTTGAACAGCGCCCCCCCGCGGACAGGGGCAGAACGGCAGCCGCACGCGCTCAAAGTTCTCCTTCTTAGGAGGACCTCGGAGGTCTTCGGACACTTTTAAAATGTCCTTTAAACATTCCAAAAGTCTCCCCAGAAGTAAAACGACCCCGTCTCTGTTGCAGATGTGAATCCCGTCACGCTCCAGCTCGACCTCAACAACCTCTTCCACCTCCACAACGTGGCCCTCAACTTCAAGGTGCCCCCCCCCAGAGCCGGCTCTACCCACAGGGGCCCAGAGTTTAGACGGCCCCCCCTCCATCGGTTATTTACATGAACATACAAAAGAAGGCCAACAGCTTTACATTTGAGTCAATGTTAATATCTACTTTTAACATATTTTGTTCTTATTTTATAATTATATTTAAGATCTTCCCCCTTGTGGCGCCCCCTGGAGGCCCTCAGCCTCTATTGCCTGTTGGGAGGGCCCGTTCCTCACAGCGCTGTGTCTGAATGTCCTGACCTTGACCTCTGACCTTGACCTCCGCAGGGCCCCCGTCCCAGCCAGTTCGTCATCGAGCGCAGCCTGGACAACGGCACCAGCTGGACCCCCTCCCTCTACCTGGCCACGGACTGCCCCAGGGCCTTCCCGGGCATCCCGACCGCCGCCCCGCGCCAACTGGACGAGCCCCACTGCTACACGCTGCCCCCCACCGGCGCCGACCCCTACCAGGACCAGACGGTGAGGACCCTCTCAGTGGTGGAGGAGAACCTCTAGTAACAGCGCTGCTCCCCCCCCAGATCCAGTTCAACCCTCTGCGCCAGTACTCGTACGTCTCCGCGCCCAACAGCGAGAAAATTGAAAGTAAGTGCCCCCCCCCCGACCCCCGACCCCCGACCCCCTGGGGCGTGGACCCGCTGACCCGGGCTGACCGCCGTGTCTCCCCAGAGCTGTCGGGCCTCACGGGGCTCCGGGTGAGGATGACGGGCCTCGGCGACGTCCCCCACCTGCCCGGCCGCTCCCTCAGCCGCTTCTACGCCCTCAAGGAGGTGCGGGTGATGGGCAGCTGCATGTGTCACGGCCACGCCAACCGCTGCCTGCCAGATGTGCAGAGCGGCGACACCCCCGACGGCGTGCAGGTAGGTGGGGCCGCCGCCGGCCTCCGGTGGTTTGACCTCGGCTGACCCGAGCTCCCCCCGCTGCAGGTGAGCCCCCGCTGCGACTGCCAGCACAACACGGCGGGCCTGAACTGCGAGCGCTGCGACGACCTCTTCAACGACCTTCCCTGGAGGCCCGCCGAGGAGGGCGCCACCCACACCTGCCAGCGTGAGGCCCCGCCCCCCCCGACACATCCGGGCAGATGCTGCTGGCCTCAGAGCTCAGACTAACCTTCTCCCCCCCACCAGGCTGCGAGTGCAACAACCACGCCCGCCGGTGCCGCTTTGACGCGGCGGTGTTCCAGGCCAGCGGGGGCCGTAGCGGGGGGGTGTGCGAGGGCTGCCTGCACCACACCGCCGGGCCCAAGTGCGACCGCTGCGCCCCGGGCTACCAGCCCAACCCCCGCAGCCGCATGGACCGCCCCGACGCCTGCACACGTGAGCCCCGCCTCGCCGCCCCCCCGACCCTCGCGTCCGCCGGGGCCTCGCCTCAACGCCCCTCCCCTGCTGTCGCCACAGGTTGTCTTTGCACCCCCGAGGGGACGGCCAACGGGGGCCAGTGCGACGACGCCGCCGGCTCCTGCCAGTGTAAGGCCAACGTGGAGGGGCAGCGCTGCGACCGCTGCAGGACGGGCACCTTCGGCCTGAGCGCCAACAACCCCCTGGGCTGCTCCGGTGAGTTGGGCAGCGGGAGTCCGAGTCTCTCCGAGTCGCTCTAAGTCGCTCCGAGTTGCTCCGAGTTGCTCTAAGTCGCTCCGAGTTGCTCTAAGTCGCTCCGAGTTGCTCTAAGTCGCTCCGAGTTGCTCTAAGTCGCTCCGAGTTGCTCTAAGTCGCTCCGAGTTGCTCCGAGTTGCTCCGAGTTGCTCTAAGTCGCTCCGAGTTGCTCCGAGTTGCTCTAAGTCGCTCCGAGTCGCTCTAAGTCGCTCCGAGTTGCTCTAAGTCGCTCCGAGTTGCTCCGAGTTGCTCTAAGTCGCTCCGAGTTGCTGCTCTAAGTCGCTCCGAGTTGCTCTAAGTCGCTCCGAGTTGCTCCGAGTTGCTCTAAGTCGCTCCGAGTTGCTCCGAGTTGCTCTAAGTCGCTCCGAGTTGCTCCGAGTTGCTCTAAGTTGCTCCGAGTCGCTCCGAGTCCCCGAGTCACGACGCCCCTCCCTCTGTCCAGAATGCTCCTGCTCCAAGGACGGCGCCGTGTCGGACGCCTGCGACCCCGTCAGCGGCCAGTGCCTCTGCCGGCCTCACTTCCACGGACTCAAGTGCGACGTGTGCTCCAACGGCTACTGGAAGCCCCCCCTGTCTGCTCGCTGCCAGCCCTGCAACTGTGACCCCACCAGGTCCAACAGCGACACCTGTGACCAGGTAGGTGGGGGCGGGGCCCCACAAAGACCTGATACCATCAGATACCATCTGACCACCACCCTTCGTTTCTCTGGTTGAAGCGGTCTTTTGGTAAATAGTTTGGAGAATGTTGGATTTGTTCCTTTGGTGCAAGAGGGTAGAACAAGCTTTTAGGCTAAGTTCATCCACCAGGTCAGGGGTATCCAAATCTCCAGCTCGGTCAACAACTTGACTTGGAGAGGCTCCAAAAGAAAAAAGCATCTTCAAGGGCGCCTCCAAGTTGGACCTTCGGTCAACAAACTAAAACAGCTGATCTTGTCTCCAGGTGACCGGACAGTGTCGCTGCAGACCGAACTTTGGAGGCCGGACGTGCACCGGGTGTCCAGACAACATGTTTGGAGACCCCCTACTGGGCTGCCAGCGTGAGTCACACCCGCGAGGTTCACGATTACCCAGGAGACACACACTTAGGAGGTGTTGTCAGAGGTTAAACTCGTGGGCGATAACATACAAAAGTGATTCTGAAAGAGGACTCAAGCCCAGAAGTACCTGTGGCAGCCCTGAGGTCCAGAGCGTTTACTGAGCTTCTGCTCCTCCCCAGCCTGCCGGTGCGATCCTGAAGGAACCCTCCCCGAAGGTTGCAACAAGCAGACCGGGGTGTGTTCGTGTCGTCCAGGGGTCACGGGGTTGCGCTGCAGCTCCTGCGGCCGCGGCCACTGCGACTCCTTCCCGGCGTGTGACTCGTGCCCGTCCTGCTTCTTCACGCTGGACAGCCAGAGGCGGAACATCAGCCTTGCTCTGAAGAACATCTCCCCACCTTTCCCAACCAACCCAGACACCTCTGGTGTCAACTTTGGCCCTCGTATTCGTGCCCTGGAGGCCCGACTGAAGCTGATCCGAGAGTCCATCTCGCTTCCTCCGAGCACGGCCCAGCAGGTGGATGATGCTCTGGCCCGGCTGGAGGACCTGAGGTGAGGCCCTTCTTTAGTCCTGATGTATCTGAGTACAGGGTACGCTCTTGATGCTGAAGAAGTAACTTTTCTGAAGCCTTCTCCCCATGTAAGCAGCCTTGGGCTCGTGGGGTCAACCCTCTGAAGTTCCATTATTATGGGATTACTGAAGCTAACCGAGGTCCTTCTTCCAGGAACCAGATGAACCAGATCGACGCTGGCCTCTCGCCTCTGCAGAGGAACCCTGGTCTGGAGTCGGAGCTGGATAAACTCCGGGCTCTGCTGGACCGGCTCATAGTGGAGTACAAAGCCAAGAACGGTGGAGTGGACAACACCATCGGCTCCAACGATGCAGGTCAGCCTCCAGGACGGGTCAGACAGGAACAGCTGCCCTGGTGGACAGTGTCATATCACATCAAAGCCCTCCATGAAGCCTTCACTGTTGTTTGAGACGTGGTCCACAACACACACAGACCGTCCAAAGTCTCGCTTATAGACTGACTTTACTTTCCCTGCAGGAGCCTTTTCTGCCATCAAGGAAGCCTACGAGAAATCCAGTGAGGCGGCCGAGAAGGTGGACACCAGTAAAAGAACGCTGGTGGAGTCGGCGGACGCCAGAGAGAGCTCCATGGATCTTCTCAACCAAGTCCAGCCGGCCAACACCAGAGCTCTGGACAAGCTGAACCAGGCCATGTCCTCGCAGCCGGACCTCACCCCCGTCGCCAAGGAGGTAGGAAGACGTCCTCAGGGTCGAGCTGGTGCGGCCGTGAGAACACGGCGGGTAACCGGGACGGTACCTTCCAGGTGTGTGGCAGCGTTCGCTCGGAGCCCTGCACCCCTCAGCGGTGCGAGGGCGACGACCTGTGTCCGCCAGAGGGGGCGCCACTGTGTGAAACAGCCGCCACATGTGTGGGGGCCCTCCCGCTGAGCAAGAGGACGGACGCCGACGTGAAGGACGTGAGGGGCAAACTGGACACACTGGCCAAGAAAATGACAGACGCTGCAGAGAAGGTGTGGACACACACACACACACACACACACACACACAGATCCAGATGTGAGATTCTTAAACCTTTATCTGCTTTCAGCTCCAGGAAACGCAGGAGACAACCAACCAGGTGAGACAGTCCGCCGCCAAGCTGTCCAACAAGATGAGGGAGACCAGAGACCGACTGGAGGATGACCTGGAGGAGACACGCGGGGTCTTGAAAGACCTCAAAGACTTCCTGTCAGGTATACCCAGTCATCTAACCTCTCTGTCCCAGTATACCCAGTCATCTAACCCCTCTGTCCCAGTATAACCAGTCCTCTACCCCCTCTGTCCCAGTATAACCAGTCCTCTACCCTCTCTGTCCCAGTATAACCAGTCCTCTACCCTCTCTGTCCCAGTATAACCAGTCCTCTACCCCCTCTCCCCCAAAAAACAAGTCTCCTCTAACCCTCTCTGTCCCAGTATAACCAGTCCTCTAACCCTCTCTGTCCCAGTATAACCAGTCCTCTACCCTCCCCTCTGTCCCAGTATAACCAGTCCTCTACCCTCTCTGTCCCAGTATAACCAGTCCTCTATCCCTCTCTGTCCCAGTATAACCAGTCCTCTACCCCCTCTGTCCCAGTATAACCAGTCCTCTACCCCTTCTGTCCCAGTATAACCAGTCCTCTACCCTCTCTGTCCCAGTATAACCAGTCCTCTACCCCCTCTGTCCCAGTATAACCAGTCCTCTACCCCCTCTGTCCCAGTATAACCAGTCCTCTACCCTCTCTGTCCCAGTATAACCAGTCCTCTATCCTCTCTGTCCCAGTATACCCAGTCCTCTATCCTCTCTGTCCCAGTATACCCAGTCAGTTCCCGTAATTTCATTGTGCTGGTTCTGATGTCTCCTACTAATGAGCTGAACCTCTGGTTCCGTCTCCCCTGCTGCAGACCCGTCCTCCAACCTGACCCACATCCAGGAGGTGAGCAACTGGATCCTGAACTCAAAGCCTCTGCTCAGCGCCGCTGCTCTGAGGAGGAACCTGGAGGAGCTCAAGAGTCTGGCAGCCAACCTGCCCGACAGCTCATCCGTGCTGAACGAGGCCGCTCCACAGCTGGACACCGCCAGGAAACTCCTGGAGGAGGCTGAGGAAGTCAGGTAATCTTCATCGCCGACCCAGGACCCCTCCAAACCTCCTGAGCAGCGTTTATCTGGGTTGAGCTCCATCTGACCTTTGACCAGGGTCTCAGGCTCTGGGCCCCAGAACCAGGGCTCTGAACCAGTTCCTCACATGACCCTGGCACCTTGCTCAAGGGTACCTTGGTGTTGCTCTGAAGGTGCACTAGTGTAGGAGTTGAACTGGAAACCCTCGTCTTCCCAGGCTGATCCCCTAGGGACTGAAGCACCGTCAGAAGAACCTGATCTTGTTGTCATAGATGATGAAAGATAGAACTTGATTTCAACTCCTCCTCTTTGAATCTTCTCTGTTTCTTCTGGTCTTTGGGTTGTCTTGAAGGCTGCTGATGCCGTTGATGTTCTGTTCTTCTTAGGGACCAGGCTCTGGGTGTCAAGGGTGATGTTGACGGGGTGCTCTCAGGTTTTGGTTCGGTGGAGAGCTCCCTGTCTGACTTAGAGGACAAGGTGCAGAACAGCACGGACCTCATGGATGGCCTGAAGAAACGTCTGATGCAGGTAGGAGGCCAGGGCCATTGGCAGTGGTACCAGTTGGGTTCCTGGTCTGGTTGGGTTGAGAATCTGTGGTCTCCTTCACTCAGGTCAATGACCAGCTGAGCCCCGCAGAGAAGAACCTGGATGATGCCTCCACGGTGATAAGGCCCCTGACCTCCCAGCTGGGAGAGCTGAAGAACCTTCTTGACAACATCCGGCAGAAGGCCCGAGGAGCTCTGGACCGCTCAGGAGATGCTGAGACAGAAGCAGCGGCCGGCAGCCAGGTGAGACCTCCTTGGTAAACCCTGGACCAGGAAGTACGTTCAGCACCAGACTCATCCACATGTTTGTGCGCTGGTCTTCAGGGCCTGGAGACCTTGGTGAAAGAGCTGGATCGTCTCAAAGCCCAGGCCCCTCCAGGTTCAGGAGGTGGAGATGCGGGGCCGTTGGCTGACCGGGTGGCAGGGCTGCGGAAGAAGGCTGGACTTCTGGCCAACACCACCAACGGCATGCTGAAGGCCTTGGAAGGTAACTGAAGGTCACACCGTTACAGGACGGGAAGGTTTCCACAGAAGTCGTGAGCTTTGGTTGATGTCTTTGAAAATGCTCGAATCCCGAACATCATCAAAATGTAAAAGAAATCCACTTCCTTGGTGGAGGTGAAGATGCAGACCTGGAAATTGATTACTCAAATGATAGAACTACTAGTTGGTAGTTTGGGACAGGTACTCAGTAGTTTGGGACTGGTAGATATCGGTCCCAATTGCACGGTAACAGTGTCTCTCACATCTGTGGGTGTAAATGTTCTGAGCCTCTTGGTATATTTCTGATGGTTTTCCGGTCATTTCCAGGTAAAGGCGATTCCATCAGGTCCCTGCAGGATGAAATCCTTCGGAAGTCCACGAGACTTGATGGACTTGAGACGGTACTTCAAGATCTGCTGACGAAACTCAGGAAGAAAGTCCACGACCTGAGGACCTGCCAGGCCTGAGGAGCTTCTGCAGCACCTCTCACATTATTATCTGAGCTTTAAAATCCAGAATAAACATTTTATTTTATTTTTATATTCAACAGTTTATCACGAGGCAGCGCTGTAATTCATGTTTTTACTTTGTATCTATAATCCTTCAGTTTCCGTGGTAACAGCACGCTGTAGTCTCTGCTGTGTAAGACGACATTCCCTTATTTATTTCTCTGTTGTGTTTGTCAAACTTAAATAAAAGACGTTTTTCTCCTAAACTCGACGTAATGAGACAAAAGGCCCGTTTCTGAGTGTTTATTGAGAAAGGAGATCATAAAAAAACGGTGTTGGTCACTACCTGAATGCACAGCCGCCCACTGCGTGAGACTTTGTGGCACTTGCTTCCAGAGAACCTCAGGTCGTCCCTCAGACTTCCGTCCGAGGTCGGAGAGGAGGTTCCGACTGGAGCTAGAACACCCCCCCTAGGGAAGGACAGGTCTGTGGAGCCGTGCATCCATGACGAGACAGTTTTCCAGGTTTGGACCAGACTTGTGAGTCGGATTCTGTTCAGTTCAATAAATCGTGAACATCGGTTCGCCGAGGGCGTTAAAGCAGCTAAAAACAAGAACATCTCTCACTGAAAACGGTGTTTTTGTGGGTAAAATATCAAAGTCATTAGTTGAACCCAGAAGCACGAAGTCATGGCCGCTGCTCTGTTTTTAAATAAGTTGGCTTTTCTTATCTGCAAAAGTTTAAACCAGGCCGTCTCCTGAACCAAGCGACTTTTCCAGACTAACGTCCAGATTTCAGAGTTCGGAGAGGAAATTCTGACCGAAGGAGCCATGAAGAACAAACGTGCGTGTAGAGGAGTCCTGCTGGTCTGGGCTGGTCTTTAAAAGTGACCTTCTGCTCGGTTCTGGAGCGTCTCCACTCAAGAGACCCAAAGAGGAGGAAGCAAGCAGCTCCCCGCCGATCTGGAGAAGACCAGAGAAGACAACCATGAGGTCTGTGAAGGGGAATCTTCGGGAGTTTGGGAGTGACGGGGGGGAATACCAACAGAGGGCGCGTCATCCGGCCAATCACATAACAGCACACACCCCGGACTGGATGGGGGGGATGTTCCTCACAGCCATGGCCTCCAAACTGGAACAACATCAGGACACAGCGGGATAAGGGACCGGCAACGTTCACGAGAAAAGATGAAAGGGGAACGCCTGTCCCTCCCACCAGACGAGCCAGGCCTACTCTCACCTCGACGACACAAACTGAACGTCGCCTCCACCGGCGTTGGCGGCGGCACCCGCAGTGACCAGCTCGCTGGGGTGGACTCTCAGCAGGGCGCAAACATTCCCAGGAATGCTGCAGGGCAGGTGGCTGTCGGGGATAGGGTTCCCGTTGGGATCAAGGTCGTCGGGCTCGTCGTGGCCGGACCGCGGCGCCTTCGAGGACTCGCTCTGGGACGAGTGCAGCTTCTTCAGGTGGTTGATGACTGTGGCCGCGTTGAAGGCTTGCTGTCGGGACACAAGGACATGGAAGAGGATCAAACGCCAATTCCAAACGCAGGAACCAAATCCAGCACACTTCCGACCACCAGAAAAAGTGCTGCTGACCTTCCACTTGGATTTAGCGAACGTTCTCTCCATCTGCTCGCAGACAGAACGGTAGATGTCAACGTCTTTAGCGGCATTCCCAGCAACCCTGCAAGCACCAGGGAGTGGACACGTCAGTGGACACGTAGAGACAGGTAGGAACACCTAGGGACATGTAAAGACACCTAGGGACACGTGAAGACACCTTGGCATATGTAAAGACACCTAGAGACACGTAGAAACACCTAGGGACATGTAGGAACACTTAGGGACACATGAGGACACCTAGGGACATATAGGGACACATAAGGACTGGTAGAGATGCCTAGGGACATGTGAAGACACATAGAGACATATAGGGACATGAAGTAACACCTAGGGACATGTAAGGACACCTAGAGACACATAGGAAAACCTTGGGACATGTAATGACACCTAGGGACACGTGAGGACATCTATCGACATGTAAAGACACCTAGAGACACATAGGAACACCTAGGGACAGGTAGGGACAGGTAGGGACAGGTAGGGACATGTAAGGACATGTAGGGACAGGTAGAGACAGGTAGGGACAGGTAGAGACGCCTGTGTCCCCCTCGTGAGGGAGCACAGGACCTACCAGGGGTGTTTGAGGGCCTGCTCGGTGGTGAAGCGCGTCGCCGGGTTCTTCTCCATCATCTTCCCGATGAAGTCTTTGGCTGTGACGTCAACGCCTGTTAGTTTCCACGGCAACAGCACGACTGCGCCGGGATCAAGCGGCGGTCCGTACCTGAGTCGGAGATGTCGTCCCAGAAGGGGGAGTGGAAGGCGTACTCGGCTCTCATGATCTTGGAGAAGAGCAGAGTCTCGTTGTCCTCAAAGAAGGGGGGGTAGCCACACAGCCTGGAGCACAGGGAAGCAGCCGTTATTCCCAACCGGAGTCCCGGGGGGGGGGGGGGGGGGGGGGGGGGGCGTTCCTCCACTCACAGGATGTAGGTGATGACCCCGATGGACCAGCAGTCCACCGCCTGGCTGTAGGGCTTCTGGGCCAGAACCTCAGGGGCTGTGGGGACACCAGAGGAGTTACAGGCTCTGGTCCGGGACTCTGGTCCCAGGACCCTGGTCCCAGGACCCTGGTCCCAGGACCCTGGTCTGACCCGGGCCAGCGCTCACCCACGTATCCCGGCGTTCCGCAGGCCGTGAACATCACGCCGCTCTCCACCGTCTTAGACAGGCCGAAGTCACTGACCATGATCTTGGCGTTCTCCTCTGGGCTGTAGAAGAGAAGGTTCTCTGGCTGCTCCGGGGAGGACAGGGAGGAGGGAGGACAGGGAGGACAGGGAGGAGGGAGGACAGGGAGGAGGGAGGACAGGGAGGACAGGGAGGAGGGAGGACAGGGAGGCAGGGAGGGGGGAGGACAGGGAGGGGGGAGGGGGGGCGGGAGGGGGCGGGAGGACAGGGGAGGGGGAGGACAGGGAGGGGGAGGACAGGGAGGACAGGGAGGGAGGGGAGGACAGGGAGGAGGGAGGACAGGGAGGACAGGGAGGAGGGAGGACAGGGAGGAGGGAGGACAGGGAGGAGGGAGGACAGGGAGGACAGGGAGGGGGGGGAGGAGGGAGGACAGGGAGGACAGGGAGGACAGGGAGGACAGGGAGGAGGGAGGACAGGGAGGACAGGGAGGGAGGGAGGACAGGGAGGAGGGAGGACAGGGAGGAGGGAGGACAGGGAGGACAGGGGGGAGGGAGGGACAGGGGAGGAGGGAGGGACAGGGAGGAAGGGAGGGGGGGACAGGGAGGACAGGGAGGAGGGAGGACAGGGAGGGAGGGAGGACAGGGAGGACAGGGAGGAGGGAGGGGGGAGGACGGGGGGAGGGAGGACAGGGAGGGGGAGGACAGGGAGGACAGGGAGGGAG
This sequence comes from Lagocephalus sceleratus, assembly GCA_911728415.1. NCBI lineage: Eukaryota > Metazoa > Chordata > Actinopteri > Tetraodontiformes > Tetraodontidae > Lagocephalus > Lagocephalus sceleratus. The sequence goes on from CAJVRN010000141.1 coordinate 932,369, forward strand.
GGAGGACAGGGAGGAGGGAGGACAGGGAGGACAGGGAGGACAGGGAGGAGGGAGGACAGGGGGGAGGGAGGACAGGGAGGAGGGAGGAGGGAGGACAGGGAGGAGGGAGGACAGGGAGGACAGGGAGGAGGGAGGACAGGGAGGACAGGGAGGAGGGAGGACAGGGAGGAGGGAGGACAGGGAGGACAGGGAGGACAGGGAGGACAGGGAGGAGGGAGGACAGGGAGGACAGGGAGGACAGGGAGAATGGGACAGGGAGGACAGGGAGGACAGGGAGGAGGGAGGACAGGGAGGACAGGGAGGAGGGAGGACAGGGAGGAGGGAGGACAGGGAGGACAGGGAGGAGGGAGGACAGGGAGGAGGGAGGACAGGGAGGACAGGGAGGAGGGAGGACAGGGAGGACAGGGAGGACAGGGAGGAGGGAGGACAGGGAGGAGGGAGGACAGGGAGGAGGACAGAGTCAAAAAGTGTGTGTGTGTCTATATACATATATATATATACATATGTGTGTGTATGAGAGTGTGTGCGTATCTATATATGTGTGTGTCTATATATGTGTTTGTGTATCTATATATGTGTGTGTGTCTACATATGTGTGTGAGTGTGTGCGTATCTATATATATGTGTGTGTGTGTCTACATATGTGTGTGTGTCTATATGTGTGTGTGTCTATATATATCAATGTGTGTGTATCTATATATGTGTGTGCATGTGTGAGTGTGTGTGTGTCTATATATATATGTGTGAGAGTGTGTGCGTATCTATATATATGTGTGTGTGTGTCTATATATATCAATGTGTGTGTATCTATATATGTGTGTGTGTGTCTATATATATCAATGTGTGTGTATCTATATATATGTGTGTGTATGTGTGAGTGTGTGTGTGTCTATATGTGTGTGTGTGTGTGTGTGTACCTTCAGGTCTCTGTGGACAATACTGTTCTTGTGTAGGTAGCTGACGGCCTCCAGAACCTGTTTGATGACTTTGCTGGCGTCCTGCTCGGTGTAAACGCCTCTGTCTAAGATACGGTCAAACAGCTCTCCTCCAGACACGCTGCACACACACACACACACACACACAGACAGACACACACACACACACACACACAGTCATTATTGTGAAGGATCATCTATATGATCAGAATGAATCAGTGACACTAAAGACTTACAGCTGCATCACCAGGTAATAGTGTGTTCGACTTTCATAGAAATCCTCCAGACCCACGACGTTCTCATGGTTTATCCTGAGACAGGTTAAGACATCATCACTGTGTGTAGGCAGTTGTGTATTTGAGCATGTGTGTGTGTGTGTGTGTTACCTTCTCAGAACTCTGATTTCATTCTCCAGGTTGCTGTGAACGAGGTGTTTTTTCTTCAGACACTTCAGAGCAAACATCTTCCCCGTTTTCTTCTCCTTGACCATGTAAACTACAGAGAACGAGCCCCTGCACACACACACACACACACACACACACACACCTTTTTAACACCTGCCTTTTTCCTGTTTGTCAGGTTTGATTATCTTGAAGTCTCATTTTCAGATAAATCCTCAACATTGTAATCTGCTAGTGTGTCAGACTCGTTCAGAGTATTCCACCATCTGAGGCAGCGCTGCTCCAGGGTGAATGTTCCTCTCCGTGCAGGAGCCCCCGCTGATGTAGGAGGGGTGTTTGGACCTGAGGACCGGGACTGGTCCCTGTGAGGTCCCACAGGAGAAGACATCACGTCGCTCCCTGGGAGGACGTCCTCTCCACTGGCTTTGGATGAGCTTTCATTTTACCATCCTGCCACATGCCTCAACATGAACACACACACACACACACATGTGCACGCATTCACACACACACACCTACACACACGTGCACGCACACACCCTCCTTTCATACGCTCACACCACAGAGATGCTTAATCCCATAATGAAGTGGTGCTAGGATGTTCCTGTGATGTTCCTGTGTGTGTGTGTTCTGACGTAAGTGCTCAAGAGGCACACACACACACACACACACACACACACACACACACACACGTTCATTCACAGACTCAGTGAGTCTATAATCAGCTTTGAGGCTGGAGGAGGACTCGGAGGAAGCAGCACCTCTAATTAACTTGAGCTCTTTTCACAGGTCAGCGGATTCAGATAAAACAGGCTGTAAATGACATAATGACTCATAACTAATGAGACACCATTAGTTAACTAACTAACATCTGTTAACACTGACGACCACCTAAGGGACCTTTTACTGTGGAAAGGTTCCTGTTGGAGTGTCAAGAACCTTCAGCTCCTTTGTGCTGATTTCACATGTTTGCTGCATAAATGTCTTTGAAGACACTCAAAGAGGCCTCTAACACAACCCAAACCAACTTAACTAACTCATCTCAACTAACTCAGCTCAACCCAACTAAAGTAACTCAACTCAGCTAACTCGACTCAATCCAACTAAACTCAACCCAAACCAACTCATCTAACTCAATCCAAACCCACTCAACTAACTCAACAAACTCAACTCAACCTAACTCAACACCAACTAAACTAACTCAACTTAACTAACTCAACTCAACCAACTAAACTCAACCCAAACCAACTCAACTAACTCAACACAAAACAACTAAACTAACTCAACAAACTCAACTCAACCCAACTCTACACCAACTAAACTAACTCAACTCAACTCAACCCAACTAAACTCAACCCAAACCAACTCAACTAACTCAACTCAACCCAAACTAACTCAACTTAACTACCTCAACTCAACCCAATTCAACTCAACCCAAACCAACTCAACTAACTCAACTCAACCCAAACAAACTCAACTAACTCAACTCAACACAACTCAACACAACCCAAACCAACTTAGCTAACTTAACTAACTCATCTCAACTAACCCACCTCAACTCAACCCAACTCAACTAACCCAAATAAACTCAACTAACCCAACTCAACTAGCCCAAGTTAACCCAACCCAACTCTCTAAACCTCTAAGTGCTCCCTGTCCTGCTTTGGGCTGCTCTCTCTGTTCCTCAAATCCGCAGGTTCAGGCATGTTCAGATTACACGGCGGCTTTCTGGGATGTGCTGAATGGGATTAAATGGGATTATCATTGACCAGCAGCCTGATGGCAACCAGCAGCTACCTGGAGTCACACAGCAGGGCACGTTTTCACAGAAGCCTCTGACACTCCATCAGCATTGTTTTAATAACCATGGTTATTCATTCTTTCATAAACTGAATGACCGTCAGGAGAGTTTCGACTTTTTGTGTGTGTGAATTAGAAAAAAACGGAATTTCTTGGGGAGATTGTTTGTTTCTTCTTTTGCCTCGATGTTGCAAAATTTGCAAAATTTTAATAAAAAAAATGTGACATGCAGAAAAAGTTCAATGTAAAGTCACAATAAAATTCAGTTGTAAACTTTGAGGTAAACTTTCATTCAGCGCGCAGCCCATCAGCCCACGCGCCACTGGTCATGTGACCAGAGCAGCAGAGCGGGGGCGCTAACGGTGGTCAACGCTGGTGTGGCGGCACATCGGCCAAAATGACCGATTTAGAGCTTTGTGAACCGATGTAGCCTGAGGGGTCTGGGGGGGGGGGCTCAGCAGGGGCGATGAGGGCTCAGCACAGCAGGCAAACCATGACCTTCCTCATCAAAGCAACACTGCTTTGATCAAAGTAACACTGCTTTGATGAGGAAAGGTCGTGGTTGTCCCTAGGAGGTCATCGATGGACCTCAACCATGGACAACCATCACTGGTCCCCAGCCTCCTTCACCAGCTGATAAACCAGTGAGCCCATCGATCTGCATCATGGATCAACGTGCAACAACAAAGCACGGCTCAACATCTTTTTGCAGCATCAAAGGAAGTCTCCGTTATGGACACCTGTGAAGGCCGTGGCCTGCACTGACCTTATTTCACGTGTGAGGGTTAAAAAAGGCCCCCCAGCCCTCACAAACTGAACTCTGTAGTACTTACGTTCCAATTTTGCCCAAGAAATCAAAGACCTCTTTGATGTTGGTGATGCTTTTCTTCCAGCTGCAGATGATCTCCTTCCGCCCCATCTTGGCTCTGACGTTGCCGTCGACTCCTGAGGCACCAACAACAGCTCATCACACTTACTTACTGGTTATGTTACTGGTTCTAACTGGGCTGAATGGTCACATCCTGTTGGAACTACGTAGTCAAGTTGGCAACTTTGAACATGAACTTAATTAAATCAAGTCTCTGTTGCTGGTGGTAAAATATACATTTATGGCCAATTACCTTCACAAAGTTATCGTAATGTTTCATACAGGTGAAGGAAAAGGTCGTCTTGGGGCGGTCAGGGCCCCCTACCAGGTGAAAACCAGCCTGTGCCACACTCGTTACATAAACTGTTACATGTCCAGGTCAGCGTTCCCGTTCAAGCCCGTTTGTCCCGATCAGTTACATGAGGTTAAAAAAAGGACGTGGGATTACCGAGGTAAAGAGCAGTCCCCAGGTAATCTGCTCCCAGTCTCAACTGGAAACTGATTCCCAGACCAAAGGACTAAATCTCGGTCATTTTCTAATCCTGGGGCCTCCAAAATAGGTTCAACAAACAGATTACCTTCATATATAACATACCTATATAATATATATAACTTACCTTACCTTGCATCGCAAAAACAACTGAATATTTTGAGAATGACTAAAAATCTCTCAAAATCAAAATCTAGTTCACAACTGAGGACTCAATAAAATGATAGAAATTCTGTTACTACCCTGGTAGTAGAAATAATTATAATACTGTACTAATAATACTAATAATGTTACTACTAGTAATAACAATAATAACAACAACAATAATAATAACAATAATAATAAAAGTGAGACAGGAGCCTACAAGGAAACAGAACAGTTTCCAGAAATCACTCCGGGCTTGATGTTTAATGAATTGCTCAGTTATTCTGTTAATGAGCTCAGTCAGGACGTTCCTGAATACAATCAGGCTGAATAAGTTGAGCTTACCTGAAGCAGGCGCTGGGATGGTGATGCTGCTGGCACTGGTGTCCAACTGGGAATGTCTGAATGAGCCAGGCTGGTGCTCTTGACTCTCAGGGGGCGGGGCTTAACCTCATTCATATTCCTGGGCTGTGATTTGTCAGAGCTGCTCCGCTGTGATTGGCCGGTGCCACAACAGATGCAGAGCAGCGTGATGATGGGAGGGACCACGATGTTAACACGAGGTTAGGATGATGTTAGCACGAGGTTAGGGTGATGTTAGCACGAGGTTAGGGTGATGTTAGCACGAGGTTAGGGTGATGTTAGCACGAGGTTAGGGTGATGTTAACACGAGGTTAGGGTGATGTTAACACGAGGTTAGGGTGATGTTAGCACGAGGTTAGGGTGATGTTAACATGAGGTTAGGGTGATGTTAGGGCGATGTTAACATTGTAGATTGTAATTTTAGCTGTTATCTATTGTTGTGAGGCCCCCAGAACTCATTTGAGTCAGACAGCCACCATGTAGATTGAATGTTTTCTCTCTGTCTTGTCTTGGACACCTTGGACAGTCTCATTTGGGACAATAGTGCCCCTCCCCCCATACACACACGCACACACCCCACCACCACATTAGATGTTAAAAGCTGAATTATGGGGATCAGACAAAGTTGAAACCTTTGTAGGAAGGAGTGGTTACTAACACATTAGATGTGTTTCATATCATCAAAGAAACACAAACTACAAGAGGTTGTTACAGGAAGCGCAATTAAAATATGGATTAACCATTTAAATAAAACATCAGATGAACTCAACTGATCAAACAACCATTAAAAAAATCACACAACATCAAATAGAACACTTCTTTGCTCTTCTTCTCTTAAGCAAACACAGTCAGAGCACCAGTCTTCTACTCAGGTGGATTTTCTAATGGTGAGAATTCACCAGTCTGACCCAGGTCTTCTGCTCCGTGTGAACAGCCCGTATTCACCACCACCGTGGTCGTTGTTGTTGTTGTTTGTTTTGTGCTGCTGAAGTCAAACCCTGAGGAACACGTGCTGCGTCGTGATGAATTCTTGCTGAAAGAAGCGATTCCTGTGAGAGAGCGGTACGAGTGGAGTGGACCCTGGACCCTGACCTGGACCTCCGCTCAGGTTAGACCTGTGAGGTCATTTTGTCTGTGGCCTTCACGACTTTAGGTCTATAAATGTATTTAAATGAACAGCAGGAACATCGCTGTGACTCATCGGTGCAACCAGCCTCGTCTCACTTTTCCTTTAGTGTGATCTTAAAGAGAAAACAGCTCTTGTGCCCTCTGGTCATGTTCTGTTGTTATTGTGGAGCCAGAACAGTTTCATTTAACTTGAAGAACAAATTCACACAGAGGATTCACAAATATGTTTGAGGATTTACAAGTGTGATGAAAACACAGCTTTTCCAACCCAGTAAAATAGAGATACACATCTAGTACACATCGAGGCCTCCGTGGTGGCACCGTAGAGAAGTTGTATCGGTCTAAAGCATCCAACATCAAACAGTAAACCGCATAAAAAAAGAGTGTGTGACCTTGATGGGAGCTGGTGCTTCATCTCCAGACCAGCTGAGGCTGCCCCAGTGGACGTACCTACCAACGACTGTGAGTAACCCGACCATTGTGTTCTTCGTTATGGTGGCATTGTGCATTAGCCCAGCCCCTCAGTTACTGGTATCAGGTGAGCTTTGGCAGCTTCTCTAAACAGAAGCAGGATCAGCTCAAGAAAAAACCTGTTGTTCTATTGAACTGCTTTTGTTGGCCAAGGACTTAATGAAGGACAAAGTTGTGTGTCTGTGAGGGTGTGTGTGTGTGTGTGTACTTGCACATAATCTATAAAGATGTGGTTTATTTTTACTGAACACTGATGTTATTCACACATCTCTGCCCAGCTCACGTCAGTGTGACGTCACCTGTCATGTGTGCACGTGGACACCAGGGGGCAGGATTCAGGGCTTCACTCAGGCCTCCAGGAGGGAACCCTCTGGTGAGCCTCAGTGATCCAGGCTCTGCCTGGTCGGCACCAGTTGAGGGAGGAAACAGAATCTCAGGGTCTGAGACAGAAGGAACTCTAAATACTCTTTTATTCAATTAAACCTTCCAGTCCTTTGTGTTCACCCCACTTTGGTCTGGTGTGGTAATCGTCTTTGGTGTTTTGATCTTTGTCACACCCCGATGAAACCCTGAAAGTCCTCCTTCAGCACTTGATCAGCAAACCAGAAAGTGACGCTGATGGAGAAGGGAGCCCTGGGATAAAACCAGTGCACCCCGGCTGTGAGGAGCAGTCCTCAGGGTCCCTGAGCCTGTCAGGCCAGGACTCCAGCCTGTGAGGTGGTGTGAACGTTCTCTAGTTAATGCTATGCTACCGTCTGGTTTTGTTTATGGGGTGTTTGTATCTTATAATTTATATTTAATATAAAGTAATATATGTCATTTTCTATGTGCTTAGCCCGGTTTAGTTTAGGGTCCAGGACGATGCCAACCAGCTGAGCCTCTCTCACCGCTCCAGGCACGTGTCTGGGTCTTAATGGCAGTTTGTTCTGGCACCCCGGTGGTCTTCTGCTCCCTCTTGCACAATCGTCTGCGTACATGACCCCTCTAGCTTTGGTTCATATCAGTGGTAGCTCAGTGGTGGATGGAGAAAATCAAAGAGGGTCCAGAGAACTTCCTGGAGGAACCCCAGAAAAACTTCCAAGAAAGTTGCAACAGGGTCCGAGTAAGTAGACTCCACCCACAACTCCACAAATGATCAATAACATCAAATGCAGACGTTGATTGTAATCACACCAAAGACTTGATTTCTCCATTATTAGCCAATCATCTGTTATTCAGGCTGGACAGGCCCTCGCTCCTCATGGTGGTGGTTTGTGATCAAACGACCACCTGAAGCATATGAACAGCTACGTTAAACCCAGGACTTTACTGAACGCTGGAGAAGTCTTTTAGGACGACCCTTCGGACCAGCAAAGATGACTTTTATCTTCGGGCAGTGACGTTATCCAGCCACATTCTAGACACTGAATAACATTGAATGTAACATTGAATAAGTGATGTAATGGCTGTGATAATGCTTATCTGAAATCCCAAGCAATTTACTGCCTGACCGTCCTGTCCAGAGCATTCCTTAGCTTATCCACCTTACTTATGAAATAATTATAACGATACTTGTGTCACATGTCTTTGGGATAAATTGATGCTCTATCTCTATGAAAGAAGCACGTCTGTTTAACCCCCCCCATCTTATTCAGTGCTTCTCCATCACTTCTAACATCATTTAAGCCTATAATATCCGTTTTTTTTTTGGTGAATATTCAGTTCTGTCAGAGCATTTCTTAGTTTACAGTAATGTCTCCTATCTGACAGAGAACCTTTATTTATTTTTTTGTTTCTTTCGACGGGCCATTAAACCCCTCAATTCATCGTCCACCCAGGGAGCAGTACGCTTTTTCATTGGAGCACATTGATCAGTTATATCCATAAATAATTTCATAACTACACCCAACAATGATGCCTGTTATACATGTGATGATGCATGTTGTTGTTGTGTCACAAACGTGTTCGTAGATGTTCTGATTCTCCTTCCTCCAGTCAGTCAGGTGGAATATTCTCACAGCAGACTGAGTCCTGTGACATCAGTGTTGGTTCCTCTGAGAACTTGTGCTCCTGCAGCCCTGCTGACCTGAACCGCCCTGGGCCTGCTGCTGAAGGTTTCCCAGTGCTGGTAGGACGCCTGCGTCCTGATTGTCCCTGTGATACTGGCTCTGCTGGCCTCTGCTGGACACTGGGATGATTACCTGACCTCAGGTTCACACCAGCTCACCCTGCAGTCTACACCGGCTCCCAGTGATGCGCTGGTGCTGCTGGGCAGACCTGGGGCCTCGTTTATCAGTCCTCGCATCATGAAAGATGTAAATTTGGAGTCAAAACCAGAAACGTGCACACCCCCCAAAACATCCACCTCTTTCACATCCATGGGACTGGTGTACGCTCAACTCTCCACTCTCATTGATCAAAGCCTCCTGCAGCCTCAGACTTGTGGGCGTGGTCACACATCAGACTCCGCCCCATATGTATGTGTGTGTGTGTGTGTGAGACTGGGGAGGCAGCTTCCTGACCCCGTCTCTGTCAAACTCATCTGTCTGTCCCCTGGTGAGAGATTAAATACAAAATGTGAGCAAAAAAACTGACTTTCAGTGAAATAGATGAAAGTTCTGAGAGTAAGAATGAAGAAGAAAAACAAAGATGGTTTCATTCATTCTGATGACATCACTGATCAGTGATAACGATCAGTGATGTCATCTTCAGCAGCATCAGTTTGACGTCTTCTACATGTGAAACATCAAACTTGTCTTCTGTTGTTTCCATGGTGATTTTGAAGCTGATCATTTGTTTGATTGACAGCTACAAATAAACAGTTGCATCATCTTCTGTTCTTCATCTGATCATTTACTGGAACTGATGAAGAATGATGGTGAATACATGGATCCATTGATACTTTATCCTCTCTGTCCCAGTATGACCAGTCCATTCACCCTCTCTGTCCCAGTATGACCAGTCCATTTATCTGCTCTCCCAGTATACAAAAAAGAAGTGTGTAAACAGGTTTAATTCACCAGAAGAGAGAACGAGACGAAAAAGATTGAAAAAGATTTTTGGTTTTGACTGTTTATTTAATATGTCCAGTTCTAGAGGACAACACTGACCAATAACTGGTTAACAACACTGACCAATCACTGGTTAACAACACTGACCAATCACTGGTTAACAACAGTGACCAATAACTGGTTAACAACACTGATCAATAACTGGTTAACAACACTGATCAATCACTGGTTAACAACACTGATCAATAACTGGTTAACAACAGTGACCAATCACTGGTTAACAACACTGATCAATCACTGGTTAACAACCCTGATCAATCACTGGTTAACAACACTGATCAGTCACTGGTTAACAACACTGACCAATAACTGGTTAACAACAGTGACCAATCACTGGTTAACAACAGTGACCAATAACTGGTTAACAATAGTAACCAATCACTGGTTAACAACACTGACCAATCACTGGTTAACAACACTGATCAATCACTGGTTAACAACAGTGACCAATCACTGGTTAACAACAGTGACCAATCACTGGTTAACAACACTGACCAATCACTGGTGAACAACACTGATCAATCACTGGTTAACAACACTGACCAATCACTGGTTAACAACACTGACCAATCACTGGTTAACAACACTGACCAATCACTGGTTAACAACAGTGATCAATCACTGGTTAACAACACTGACCAATCACTGGTTAACAACACTGATCAATCACTGGTTAACAACAGTGACCAATCACTGGTTAACCAGAGTGCACCCTCACCACTGTGCTGACGTCAGCATCAGTGGAGCAGCTGCCCTCCGTTTGGGAACGCACCAGGGAACAGGGCTGTTTGGGAACAGGGTCTGACTCTGACGGGGACACGTCCTCTTGAAGCCCTCTATGTTACCTGGACTCCTGCACAACGTGTTCTGATGTGTTGAACTGATACCGCACAGAGAACTGGCTTTTCATGTTTATCCATCACGACATGTGAAATGAAGCACCGGTGGAAGAAGTACGTGAACCTCAAGGCTAAGGGCTTCTCCAAGAGTTAGCTGGAGCCAGGTCAGCCAACCTGGAGTCCATCACCTGAGTCAAGAGGAGCTGGAGGCTCCTGCTCAGTGTCTCAGCTCTTCCCAGATGTCAGATGTTGTTCCTGGATGTGCTGGGGCCTCTCCTCCAGCTGTTCCTTCTTCCTGATGTTGATCTACTGGAGCCTCTCCTCCAGCTGTTCCTTCTTGGCCCAACATGGGACACTTGAGTGGACTACTGAAGATCACCGTGAAGATAAAGTTCTCTGCGACTGCCCCCTCGTGGTGTGTGGAGGAACTGCACGTGTGATTATGTCTCTTTCTCTCTCCATCAGACGAGCTTCTAAATAAATTGCCAGGGCAAGAGTCAGAGTCCACACCAGTGTCTGGTGAGCCACCTGGTCTTTGATCAGGTCGGTCATTCCATGGAGAAAGCAGAAAGTTCAAAGAAGCGTTCCAGCTGCTAAATCATGGTTTGCCTGGTCCAGCTCAGCCCGGTAGATCTTCACCTCAACATCAAGAACCCCTGAACTGCTGCAGGTTAGACGCCCATTCAGTCAGATTTAGAGTCCGTACAAGCAGAAACACTTTGTATATTTATTAGGAAGAAAAAAAGCTATTTCTTTGGAACATTTTATTTAAATGTTTTAACAGTCAGACACACAGAACATGACCTCCAGTCAGAAGCTCCTTCAGGTTATCCACCACTGTACTGTCAACCACTATAAAAACGTCACTTACCACCTCATTTTCATGGTTTACATTTAAATGAAAACTAAAAAAATTAAATGAAATAATACAAAATTAGAACCCTTTCATTGGTCAGGTATGTCTCACTAATGGTAATGCTTGGATGTTTTAATTGCACATTTTCTACAAATTTTGCACAGAGGCTTCAGATATAAAAGTGTAAAATTGAAAATCTGCCCAGATTTATTTCATCAAACTGATTTTCCAGGTAGTGTTTGGAACTGGAACCAGTCTTTGTAAAACTTTACATCTGGATCATCTGGACGTGTGAAGTTTGACTCTTCATATATTTTATTACAACAGGGCTCAACTAACTACTTTTCATAGGAATCATCATACTTTAAAAAGAAAGAATACATTTGATCTGTCATTTCCTAGATTTAAACAATAAATATCAAATCGGCCTGTAAAACAGTCAAAGTAAAGAACAAATTTGTCAGCAGCTCTTTATCCGGCTCCTTAATTACATTAACCATAAAACATTCCACCTTTGGCGGCTCCGGTTGTCCGTTTAACTCGATACATTTTCCTTCATCAGGTTGATTGAATCTCTTTTTGTGTCCTGATTATGCAGCTGCGTTTACATCTGTCAGTATTGTCTTGGTCACATGTTCACTTTGGTCCTTCAGCTTTGACCTGTGGTGGTTGTTCACCTGATACCGTCTCTGGTTTAACACCTTTACCCTCCTGAGGCAGGCTGAGATGTTCTCCATGGTCTTCTTCACCTGGCTGGTGGCTGTGGCATCGGGGGTGTCCACCTCCCTCCACCTCAGGTCTTTTCTTCAAGCAGATGAACCTTTGGGTCTTTAACTTTAACTTTAATTGTGACACTTTTCGGACCTCCTCAGACATGAAAGTGAGTTTATTTTTAATCTCCCAGCTCTTCAACCATCTTCTCAATTCAGAAACTTGATGCATGAAAAACGTTGCTCTTCACCATGTGACCACACCCCCCTCAGGAACCAACAAAACTGATCAAATGTCCCAAAAGATGAGCTAAACTAATCGCTCCATCTCCACCTACCCTCCAGGGCCTGATGGGATAGTGTTGGGAGTCTTTCTGTAGCCCAGGCAGAAGGTTCAGAGCCTTTCTGGACAGACGTCTTCCTCCAGATCTTCCTGTCAGGTACGGAACCGACAGGACCCAATGGAACACACACACGAGCTCAAAGAGGGTGGGGTGAACAAACGAAGTTTAATACGGGCACGCTAGAAACACACAAAGCAAAAATAAGGCAACAAACTAAGGACGCTCCAACGGAGGATACAACAACACGCCAACCTGCGGGAAACCGGGAGGACAGGCGAACCACGGCGAAGCCGGAACGAGAAACAGAGTTTAGGAACTCAGGGCGAAGTCACTCTCGGGGCGAGGGAGTCTCTCAGTGCAAAACATTCCCACGCTGACCTCTGCTGACCTCTGCTGACCGCGCCCTCAAATGGGGCGCTGATTGGTCCAATCAGGGCCAGGTGCACGGCCACGGCTGGATGTGGGGGAACAGGCGCCCCCTGGAGGAGGCGGTGGAGCACAGCACGAGGGAGGGAACCTCACACTCCCTTTGACATTGGTCGGTCCTCTGGTCTTCCCTCCCCCATTCCTCCCCCATTCCTCCCCCCGACTCCTTCTTTACCTTTGACTAAAGTGATCGTGTGAATTTGACATCAGCATTCTGTGTCACTAAACTGTGTGTAGGTGAGACTGTGAGTGTGTGCGTGTGTGTGCGTGTGTGTGTGTGTCAGCCCTGACTGGTGACCAGTTCAGGGTGGACCCACCTTTACCCAACGGCAGCTGGGGGAGGCTCATGCCCCCCCCCCCTCCTGGAGGTCTAAGGTAGAAGATGGATGATAGATGTTCTGAAGGGCTGCAGTCTCAGCTCGTCATTCATAGAAATGACTTTCCCCCTGGAGAGCGACGGTACCAGATCCTCCCTGGGCGCTCACTACCAAGACCTCGGCAGCTCTTGGAGACATCACGTGCTCTTTGTGCTTTCTTTGATCGGGTCTACCCCTTGAGCAACATTGGTAAGCCCCACAGCACCAATCCTCTGCTGCCTCCCTGTGCTCAGAACCACGGCTCCAAGTTTCATTCAGAGCATTGAAGGGTGATTCAATGTTGGTGTGGAGCTGCTTGACAATTTGAGGAGCATGTGAATTTGGATGCCTTTGTCCAGAAGGTGCTGCGGTCTTTGTGACAAACTCTCCCCAGAGACCTTTAAGTGCAGCCTCGCCTCCATGTGTGTAGACATGATCTGATACAGGTCCTGGTACATGACACATGCCTCACAATTCCAGAGCTCGGTGGATACTCGTTTGTGTACATGGAGGTATTTTATCTCTTCGCTCCACCCTGTGCATGGTAACCGCCTCCCTTCTGTTATGCAAATACGCTGGGTTCCATATAGAATGACCTCTGTCTGCTCTCCTTACGTTTAAAGTTTCCCTGGAGTTACAGCTCATAAGTGCGTTGTTTGTACTTCTTTGGTGGTACGGTTGAAAGATGCAGGCCTCCACTGACAGTATTGGGTTATTACAGAAGACTGTTTTGACAGACTGAATTTGGCTTGTTGAGTTTCAAATCAAACCTTTCACTGATGTGTTTGAGATGCTTGAATGAACCCATCAGGTTTATGTATGTTCCTTTACCTATATGTAAGTATCCACTTAACACGTAACCTGAAGGAGATCTTTCACATCGACCTTGTGAGTTGTTATTGAGTAAACTCATAAGGTTTATGTAACTTAACTTTATATGTAGTAAATAAATGGACACAAGATGTTAATGTAGAAATGAACAGTAACGTTACTTGATTAAAAATCGTGTTGATTCCTTTACATTATGTATACATGATGAACCATTGTGTTGAATGTGACCTTTACATTAAGCATATGTAAAGAAATTATAGTACTTAAAAATACAAAGTAAACATTTGGGCTTATCTGTTTTTGAGAGTACTCTTGGACTTCTTAAAAGTCCTCCTCCCTCCTCTTATCAGAGTTTCACCTTAGCAGATCTCTTAAGGCCCAAGACACTTTAGAAATAGTGTTTATCTTCAAGGACGTTCAAGGAACCTTGTTCTGAGAATGACATCACTAAGAGCTAAAAGTAGCTCTTGGATTCTTGAATATGGGCCTGGCTTCTGGAGGCAGTGGAGGTGAACGTGGGCACACAGCTCCACCTCCCAGTGGAGGTGAACGTGGGCACACAGCTCCACCTCCCAGTGGAGGTGAACGTGGCTCCACCTCCCAGTGGAGGTGTGCAGCTCCCCCCTGTCACCAGTCCTGGTGCACGCGACCCACACTGGCATCATTCAAGCCAATAAAGTCTGTCAGCAACAAACACGAGTCAGTGCAATCAGCATATGAGGCTGAGATTGTGAGGGTGTGTGTGAGTGTCTGTGTGTGTGTGTGTGTGAGTGTGTGTGAGTGTGAGTGTGTGTGCGGAAGGGAAAAGGCAGGAGGGAGAGGTGGAGTCACGAGAGCGTCTCACAAGTCGCCTCCACTGGTGCGCGGGAGTGGTCGGAGGGGAATTTCAACATGGCTGCTTTCGCTGTTTTCAATTTTTTAAAAATAGATTAGGGAAGTTGGCGCCAAGCCAGCCTAAGCTGTGCCCCCCCACCCCCCCACCGTCATGTGGTGTGTAAGGCTCAGTGAGTGTATGTTTAACTACACATGAGCAGGTACATGTGTGAGTACACACAGAAGGTAGTCCTGATACCGATCTACCACCAAAGGTGTCTTTGATCTGATCAAAGAACGATCCCAACCGTCCCCCGTGTAGTTACCAGCTACCCGATATCTCTGCCTGGACTTGGGCCTCTTTCTTTGAGCTGTTCTGGCGCGCTGCTCCGTCTGCTGCTCAGAGCTGATGGCGGACGGCGAGGGGCGTCGCTACAGCGTCCTGACGCAGAGGCGATGAATCTCAACGATGACCTTAGCGTGATCAACGCAGCCTTGTTGCTCGGCCCCTGAGCTAACGGCTTCCTGGAGGTCCCAGAGGGGGTTTGCTGCCTTTGGCGGCACAAATTCCAGTGGAACCCGAAGTGATCGTGACCTGGGTACGACAGTCTTTATGTACGATGACCTCCCCTCTCCGATGATTCTGGCCTCTGTGGGAGAGTTTTCAGAACGGACAGAGACGAGCTACGGCTGAAGGACAGAGCAGGAAAGAGGGAAGACACGCTTTCACACAGGTCCTCAAAGTGCTCAAGGCCCCAGCAGCAGATTTGAAATGAGAGGGGGGCTCACAGACCTTGTTTACTTCCACCAAATGCTTATTTTCCAGTGAAAGCAGTGGTTTGACTGGTCAAACTGGGGTAATTCCAGCCCCCCCAGCACCGCAGGTTTCCTTGCGCTTCAGATTCCTCAGAGCTTTCTAGCGTCCAGGGCCTCCTGGTCCCGTCGGCCTGTCATCCGACCCCATTCGGAGGGTGTCTCAGGTCAAACACGCCACAGATCAAACCCGCTGCTCAGGTCCAGTCTGACGGTCTCTGGGTGGACTTGTCTTCCTCTGAGACACCTCGTCTCTGGTTTCCGTCCCTCCACTTGTCTGTTTCCTCTTCGTCTTTCTCTCATTTCGGGGTCAGAGCTATAAACACTCTTTCACAAGCGCCTTCTCCCTTCCTTCATTGATCATTCTAATCCCGCCTGTAGAGTGGGATCGTTATTTTTGAGGCCCAACTTAACCTTTTCCAGGTTGAAATCGTGAACCCTCTTCGGGGTGAACTTGAGCGCTGTGACAGAACGCTGATATTTCTGGTGTTGCGTCATGTAACACTTCGTTCCTGGTGAATCCCGCTGTGGATGTCAGCTCAGGTTGTTCCTTAACCCAGTTCTCCTGTGGCGGATGCTAATATGTTGCAGTGTCCTCCACAGCGGTTGCAGCAGGGGCAGCGCGCCCCACCCTCCGCGGATCAGCATCCGTTACTATGGCAACAGTCTTGGACCAGACCGCCAGGCGAACATGGCTGCCAAACCGCAGCAGCCAAACACGCTTCCACCTGGGAAAGAAGGGAAAGATCCGCGGGAAAACCAGGGAACGTGGCCAGTGCAACCCCCCCATATAGGGGTGGTTCTACTGCTCGACCAGTTCACCCCTCACCTGTGGATGGGGGTCGATGTCCGGGGTCGCCACCCTCCGGGTCGTGCTTTGGTTCTGGTTTAAAGCGCCGACCCGGGACATCCGTGTCCGGCTGGAATAGCGAAGACATCAAACCTCCCTCAGCAACAGGAATGTTCCCCACGCTGCCTCTGGAACAGCCCTTCGTCTTTCTCCTGTAACCTCCTCCTCACCCATCTCTCCCTGCCCATTCCCAGTTAACATCACTGGGAATGCTGGCACCAGTAGTCCATGTCAGGTCTCCAACCATCCCGAGCTTCTGTCCGGAAAGACGGGTATCTGGAGAAGGACGAGATGAGAACGAGCCAACCCAGAACTCCCAGGAATGTCGCTGGACGTCCTCTCTGTGCGGATCCCCGTTGAGCAGAAGGGTCCACGTTACCGTTCCAACACACCTCACGTACATTCCTGACCATCATCACCATCATCAGGCGTTGTACCGACAACCCTTCCTGTTTTATTTTGAAAACTATCACCTGGTTTCCTCCCAGGTGTCTCTACCCCGATTGGTTCCCGTCGTTAATCTGTAAACGTTAAGTCCTTGTCTGAGGTTTCCTTTCTTGTTGTAGTCGGACTAAATTAAATTAAACTGAACTAAACAAAACAAACATTAAATCTGCATCATCATCATCACCATCATCATCTTTATCATCATCACCATCATCATCACCATCATCATCATCATCATCATCACCATCATCATCATCATCATCATCATCATCATCACCATCATCACCATCATCATCACCACCATCATCATCACCATCATCATTATCACCACCATCATCATTATCATCATCATCATCACCATCATCACCATCACCACCATCATCATCATCACCATCATCACTATCATCATCACCATCACCATCATCACCATCATCATCATCATCATCATCACCATCATCATCACCACCATCATCATCACCATCATCATCATCATCATCATCATCATCACCATCATCATCACCATCATCATCACCACCATCATCATCATTATCATCATCATCATCACCATCATCACCATCACCATCATCATCATTATCATCATCATCATCACCATCATCACCATCACCATCATCATCACCATCATCATCATCATCATCACCATCTTCTTCATGATGGAGCCATGATTAACTGGGGAATAAAGTCAGGGAGAACAGAATCCACTCTGATCCAAGTTTAGGAAAATAAAACTGAAATATATAAAAATAGAAAAACCTACAGGAATATGAATAAAACATAAGTGAATATAAATAAATATAATATAATATAATATAATATAATATAATATAATATAATATAAATAAATATATCGTGATTTAGGCTGGAGGAGCCACAGATACAGACTCAGGGAAGACAGGGATGACCCCCACAGACAGGAACAGGGAGAAACCTGGACCAGGCTCAAACGGGGGGCTTGACCTGACCAGGCTCTTGTGGGGGACCAGGCTCCTATTGGGGGGCTGGACCAGGCTCCTATTGGGGGGGGGTTGCCAGACCAGGCTCTTGTGGGGGACCAGATTCATATATGGGGGCTGGACCAGGCTCCTATTGGGGGGGTTGACTAGGCTCATATTGGGGGGTTGCTGGACCGGCCTATTGGGGGCTGGACCAGGCTCCTATTGGGGGGGCTGGACCAGGCTCCTATGGGGGGGGAGGTTGCCAGACTAGCCTCTTGTGGGGGACCAGATTCATATATGGGGGCTGGACCAGGCTCATATTGGGGGGGTTGACTAGGCTCATATTGGGGGGGTTGCTGGACCAGGCTCCTATTGGGGGGGTTGACTAGGCTCCTATTGGGGGGGTTGCTGGACCAGGCTCCTATTGGGGGGGCCGGACCAGGCTCATATAGGGGGGCTGGACCAGGCTCCTATTGGGGGGGCTGGACCAGGCTCATATTGGGGGGGTTGACTAGGCTCATATTGGGGGGGTTGCTGGACCAGGCTCATATTGGGGGGGTTGCTGGACCAGGCTCCTATTGGGGGGGTTGACTAGGCTCCTATTGGGGGGGTTGCTGGACCAGGCTCCTATTGGGGGGGTTGCTGGACCAGGCTCCTATTGGGGGGGTTGATTGGCTCCTATTGGGGGGGTTGCTGGACCAGGCTCATATTGGGGGGGTTGACTAGGCTCCTATTGGGGGGGTTGACTAGGCTCCTATTGGGGGGGTTGCTGGACCAGGCTCCTATTGGGGGGGTTGCTGGACCAGGCTCCTATTGGGGGGGTTGATTGGCTCCTATTGGGGGGGTTGCTGGACCAGGCTCATATTGGGGGGGTCCTGGTGATGGACGGATGGGTAAAGAAGGACAGACAGAGAAGAGATGCTGTTACATCAACACATGATTAGACTGAGCAATCAAAGCTCAACATCATGAAACACAGTGGTGTGTGTGTGTGTGATTGTGTGTGTGTTGTGATTGTGTGTCTGTGATTGTGTGTGTGTCTGTGATTGTGTCTCTGTGATTGTCTGTGTGTGTGTGATTGTGTGTACCTGTGATTGTGTGTGTGTCTGTGATTGTGTGCGTGTGTGATTGTGTGTGTGTGTGAGTGATTGTGTGTGTCTGTGATTGTGTACCTGTGATTGTCTGTGTGTGCGTGATTGTGTGTGTGTGTGAATGTGTGTGTCTGTGATTGTGTACCTGTGATTGTCTGTGTGTGTGTGTGATTGTGGACACTGGTTCGGTTGATTGTAAGACGGGCTTTTCACAATAAAAGGCGGCACATCTGGGTCGGTCCATCACCTTTGGCCAGGACATCCCAGCATCCGCGGCCGGTCGCCATGGTAACGGCGGCCAGGGGCAGCTTGGAGCACCCCCGACCCGGACCCCCCCCCCCGAGTCAGGGAGCACTTTGACGGGCGAAAAGCGGCAGAAAGCACCTTTTTCCTTTTTTTTTTTTTTTTTTTTTCTCTCTTTTTTTAAAATATTTTCCCCCCCTCGCGCAAACGAACATCCGGGACACGCAACCCGATCCCGCAACAGACGTGGACGGTCCGGGTCCCGTCCGCCCTCCAGCCGGCGGCTCCGGGGCGACGCGATTGGAGGACGCGGCCATTAGAGGTGAAATGTAAAACCCGTCGTGCGGGGGCGGTTCCGAACCGAGCCGAGCCGAGCCGAGCCGAGCGGGGGCCCCCTCTTGTTCCCCCCGTCCCTCAATGACAGACGCGGCGCCGGGCGGGAAGCGTCTCCGCGGTAAGGACGCGGCGGCAACGCGGCGGCAACGCGGCGCGGCGGCAACGCGGCGCGGCGGCGGCGCGGCGGCGCGGCGGGGCGGCGGGGCTCCGGGGGGGCGAAAAAAAAAAAAGCCGCACACAATGCACAATGGTGTTGCCTCGGAGTGCCGCGATGGCTCTCAGACAAACCCGGGAGAGAGTGGCCGGTCCTCGGCTTGGTTGACGGCGGCGGGGCCAATGGCGGCGCGGCGCGGCGCCAGATGCGGCCGGGCGCAGCCAATGGGAGGCGGCGGGGCGCGGAGCCGCCGCGGGGCGCAGACGCTCACGTTAGGGTGGCCGCGCGCAGCCACACCGCCGCCGAACTCCCGCCGCTGGTCGGGCCGCTCGAGCCGGGGGGGGCCCCGAGGTAAGACCGGGCTGCGGCTCCGGGGGGGGGTGAGGAGGGTGAGGGGGGGGGGTGAGGGGGCCGGGGGGGTGAGGAGCCTCCGGCCCCCCGGCTGGATAAAGTCCCGGGACCGCTCGCGTTGGGCGGATTAAAAGTGTATTCCGCCGAGTTCCCCCGGCCCGACCCCCCCTGACTGACCCCCCCGCCTGTCCTCCCCTCACCTCCCCCCCCCTTCCCCCTCCTCCCCCCCTGCTAATTTTTATGCATTTTTCTAAACTGTCATGGCGATTTCGTGTCCTTGGAAATAGAGACGGGCCAGGCTTCCTTTGTTGTTCCTGCCGGCGCCCCGAGCGGGGGGGCCGTGGTCCGTGGGGGTGGGGGGGGGGCTGCTGGCGCGGAGGGACCCCCCCGTGAAGGTTCTGGAGGGGGGGCACACGTGGGAGAGGATATTTACACCCGCACCGCGGAGCTAGCCCCGCTAGCTCGGAGGGGGAGGCTGGGGACGCCGAGCACCGTGGACCGGGTACGTCCGGGGGCTCTTCCGGGCCCCCCCCCCCCGCCGTGGACCCCCCCGGGGTCCCCCGGACCCCCCCCGGGGTCCCTCCGTTCCCCGGCTGACCCCCCACTGGTGGAGGCAGCCGCCGAGAGGCTAGCCCGCTAGCTGCTGCTAGCCCCGTTTAAAGGGACAGGGCTGGGGGGTCCTGGGGGGGGGCGACGGGGGGGGGCAGGAGAGATTTGGGGGACCGAGGGGGGGATAGAAAAGACCTGGGGGGGGGGGGGGCTGATGAGGTCTTTGGGGGGGGGCAGAAGAGGCGTTGGTGGTGGGGGGGCCAATGAGAGGGGGCTAGGACCTGGACAGGGGGGGCCACACCTGCCCAGGCTAGGTGTGTGTGTGTGTGTGTGTGTGTGTGTGTGTGTGTGTGTGTGTGTGTGGTGGAGTGTTTCCAGTGTTTCCAGTGCCCCCCCCCAGACTGACTCCTCACCACAGCAGCTCTTGATGGTAGATTGTTTGTTTCAGGTCAGATTTACCTTGATCTGTGAGGACTTCGGTCTGTTACTGGTCTGTTACTGGTCTGTTACTGGTCTGTTACTGGTGTCTCCGAGGACTTCGGTCTGTTGCTGGTCTGTTACTGGTCTGTTACTGGTTTCTCCGAGGACTTCGGTCTGTTACTGGTCTGTTACTGGTCTGTTACTGGTGTCTCTGAGGACTTCAGTCTGTTACTGGTCTGTTACTGGTGTCTCCTGGTGTCTCCGAGGACTTCGGTCTGTCACTGGTCTGTTGCTGGTCTGTTACTGGTCTGTTACTGGTGTCTCAGAGGACTTCGGTCTGTTACTGGTCTGTTGCTGGTCTGTTACTGGTCTGTTACTGGTGTCTCTGAGGACTTCAGTCTGTTACTGGTCTGTTACTGGTCTGTTACTGGTGTCTCTGAGGACTTCAGTCTGTTACTGGTCTGTTACTGGTGTCTCTGAGGACTTCAGTCTGTTACTGGTCTGTTACTGGTGTCTCTGAGGACTTCAGTCTGTTACTGGTCTGTTATTGGTCTGTTACTGGTGTCTCCTGGTGTCTCCGAGGAATTCGGTCTGTCACTGGTGTCTCCTGGTGTCTCCGAGGACTTCGGTCTGTCACTGGTGTCTCCTGGTGTCTTTGAGGACTTTGGTCTGTTACTGGTGTCTCCTGGTGTCTCCGAGGACTTCGGTCTGTCACTGGTGTCTCCTGGTGTCTTTGAGGACTTCGGTCTGTTACTGGTGTCTCCTGGTGTCTTTGAGGCTCTACTGGTGTCTCCTGGTGTCTTTGAGGACTTCGGTCTGTTACTGGTGTCTCCTGGTGTCTTTGAGGACTTCGGTCTGTTACTGGTGTCTCCTGGTGTCTCCGAGGACTTCGGTCTGTTACTGGTGTCTCCGAGGACTTCAGGACCTGACGTCTTCAAGGTGGTTGATGGTGATCTTTTCTGTGATTAAACCACAAATGGTTTACTTGATGAAAATACATGTCCAGGTCTAATGTCCAGGTCAGATGTCCAGGTCTAATGTCCAGGTCAGATGTCCAGGTCTAATGTCCAGGTCAGATGTCCAGGTCTAATGTCCAGGTCTAATGTCCAGGTCTAATAGGTCTAATGTCCAGGTCTAATGTCCAGGTCTAATAGGTCTAATGTCCAGGTCTAATGTCCAGGTCTCAGGTCTAATAGGTCTAATGTCCAGGTCTAATGTCCAGGTCTAATAGGTCTAATGTCCAGGTCTAATGTCCAGGTCTCAGGTCTAATAGGTCTAATGTCCAGGTCTAATGTCCAGGTCTCAGGTCTAATAGGTCAGATGTCCAGGTCTAATGGGTCAGATGTCCAGGTCTAATAGGTCAGATGTCCAGGTCTAATGGGTCAGATGTCCAGGTCAGATGTCCAGGTCTAATAGGTCAGATGTCCAGGTCTTATAGGTCAGATGTCCAGGTCAGATGTCCAGGTCTAATAGGTCAGATGTCCAGGTGTAATAGGTCAGATGTCCAGGTCAGATGTCCAGGTCTAATAGGTCAGATGTCCAGGTCAGATGTCCAGGTCTAATAGGTCAGTTGTCCAGGTCAGATGTCCAGGTCTAATAGGTCAGATGTCCAGGTCAGATGTCCAGGTCTAATAGGTCAGATGTCCAGGTCAGTTGTCCAGGTCTAATAGGTCAGATGTCCAGGTCAGATGTCCAGGTCTATGGTAGATACAGGTGTGTTCAGATCCAGTTGCTGTTGTTTACTGTTAGGGTTAGGGTTACCATTTGATGATTGGACGAGGCTGTCAAACGGGGGGGGCAAACGGGAGGACACGTGGGAGTAGGCA
This sequence comes from Lagocephalus sceleratus, assembly GCA_911728415.1. Classification (NCBI taxonomy): domain Eukaryota; kingdom Metazoa; phylum Chordata; class Actinopteri; order Tetraodontiformes; family Tetraodontidae; genus Lagocephalus; species Lagocephalus sceleratus. The sequence continues at coordinate 955,227 of CAJVRN010000141.1, forward strand.
GATTGAGACACCGGCAGGACTGAATGGAAAAAGCAGATAATCCTGCAGTGGAAGAGAGGGAAGATGGGGGAGAACGTGATGGAAACATAGTAATCTGATGTTCTCATGGTCGGGTCTGCAGCCTTGATCTACACCCTGACTGTGAGAAGATGAGGATATGAGAACATGAGGATATGAGAACTTGACAGTATGAGAAGATAAGGACATAAGAACATGAGGGTATGAGAAGATGAGGACATGAGGGTATGAGAAGATGAGGATATGAGGACATGAGAACATGAGGGTATGAGAAGATGAGGACATGAGAAGATGAGAACATGAGGGTATGAGAAGATGAGGATATGAGGACATGAGAACATGAGGGTATGAGGACATGAGAATATGAGGGTATGAGAACATGAGGACATGAGAACACGAGGGTATGAGAAGATGAGGATACAAGGTTATGGTATTTATATGAGTGAAGATGATGGAAGTGTGTAGTTTGAGCTGTTTGTCTTCCAGCCATCTACTGTGTGTGTGTGTGTGTGTGTGTGTGTGTGTGTGTGTGTGTGTGTGTGTGTGTGTGTGTGTGTTGCCAACAGAGCTTTGACAGGTTGCCGTTGACAGCAGGACCTCCTGTCCTACCTCTGTCTCTCAGAGCACGTGTGTGTCCCATTAGGCCTCTCGGTGACGAGGTAGCTCGTTTGAGTGTCACCTGCTCTTGGAGGTAATCTCAGAATCACGTTGGATGTCTGAGTATCAGGATCCGGGTCTGCTGGTGGCGGCCTTGTGGTCCCGGAGCGTCCGTGGAGATGTTCGGTGGGTGGAGACAGTCCCAGCCCGCTGCGGCGCTCACGTGCCACCGCAGGGATTCAGGGACTTGCAGCACACCTGAGGTGGAAGCACATGCTGGTGAGCTCTGGGTTCCTGGGGGGGGGGCTGCTTGGTCCTGCCCCCCGATGGCGCTGAGCGCGCCCGTCGGCATGACTCTTGGCGTGGCCACGAGAGGAGGATGATGTCGGAGGGGAACGGCGGCGGAGCAGAGCCACAGAACGCTCCAAACTTTCAAGGTCAAAGGCAGCGTAACGTGTGGGCGTGTCTCTGCTGCAGTTTGGTGTGAAGTCTCTTGAAGCAGAGTTAAAAGAGACGGCTGTAACGTGAGCGTTGTTTGGGTTCTGTAGTAACGTGAGCGTTGTTTGGGTTCTGTAGTAACGTGAGTGTTTATTTGGGTTCTGTAGTAATGTGAGCATTGTTTGGGTTCTGTAGTAATGTGAGCATTGTTTGGGTTCTGTAGTAACGTGAGCGTTGTTTGGGTTCTGTAGTAATGTGAGCATTGTTTGGGTTCTGTAGTAACGTGAGTGTTTATTTGGGTTCTGTAGTAACGTGAGCGTTGTTTGGGTTCTGTAGTAACGTGAGCGTTGTTTGGGTTCTGTAGTAATGTGAGCATTGTTTGGGTTCTGTAGTAACGTGAGTGTTTATTTGGGTTCTGTGTACGTGGCGTTGTTTGGTTCTGTGTAACGTGGCGTTTGGGGTCTGTGTACGTGAGCGTTCTTTGGTTCTGTGTAACGTGAGTTTTTTTGGGGTCTGTGTAATGTGAGCGTTCATTTGGGCTGTGTAACGTGAGCGTTCGTTTGGGTTCTTAGTAGTGAGCGTTATTTGGTTCTGTGTAACGTGAGCGTTCGTTTGGGTTCTGTGAAGTGAGCGTTGTTTGGTTCTGTAGTAACGTGAGCGTTCTATGGGTTCTGTAGTAACGTGAGCGTTCTTTGGGTTCTGTAGTAACATGAGCGTTCTTTGGGTTCTGTAGTAATGTGAGTTTTCTTTGGGGTCTGTAGTAACGTGAGCGTTCATTTGGGTTCTGTAGTAACGTGAGCGTTTGGGTTCTGTAGTAACGTGAGCGTTGTTTGGGTTCTGTAGTACGTGAGTTGTTTGGGTTCTGTGGTAATGTGAGCGTTGTTTGGGTTCTGTGTAACGTGAGCGTTTTTGGGGTCTGTAGTACGTGGCGTCTATGGGTTCTGTAGTAACGTGAGCGTTGTTTGGGTTCTGTAGTAACGTGAGCGTTGTTTGGGTTCTGTAGTAATGTGAGCGTTGTTTGGGTTCTGTAGTAACGTGAGCGTTCTATGGGTTCTGTAGTAACGTGAGTGTTTATTTGGGTTCTGTAGTAACGTGAGCGTTCTATGGGTTCTGTAGTAACGTGAGTGTTTATTTGGGTTCTGTAGTAACGTGAGCGTTCTATGGGTTCTGTAGTAACGTGAGTGTTTATTTGGGTTCTGTAGTAACGTGAGCGTTCTTTGGGTTTGTAGTAACGTGAGTGTTTATTTGGGTTCTGTAGTAACGTGAGCGTTCTTTGGGTTTGTAGTAACGTGAGCGTTCTTTGGGTTTGTAGTAACGTGAGCGTTCTTTGGGTTTGTAGTAACGTGAGCGTTCTTTGGGTTTGTAGTAACGTGAGCGTTCTTTGGGTTTGTAGTAACGTGAGCGTTTATTTGGGTTCTGTAGTAACGTGAGCGTTCTTTGGGTTTGTAGTAACGTGAGCGTTCTTTGGGTTCTGTAGTAACGTGAGCGTTCTTTGGGTTCTGTAGTAACGTGAGCGTTCTTTGGGTTCTGTAGTAACGTGGCGTCTTTGGGTTTGTGTACGTGAGCGTTCTTTGGGTTTGTAGTAACGTGAGTGTTTATTTGGGTTCTGTAGTAACGTGAGCGTTCTTTGGGTTTGTAGTAACGTGAGCGTTCTTTGGGTTTGTAGTAACGTGAGGTTCTTGGGTTTGTGTAACGTGAGCGTTCTTTGGGTTTGTGTAACGTGAGCGTTCTTTGGGTTTGTAGTAACGTGAGCGTTCTTTGGGTTCTGTAGTAACGTGAGCGTTCTTTGGGTTTGTAGTAACGTGAGCGTTCTTTGGGTTTGTAGTAACGTGAGCGTTTATTTGGGTTCTGTAGTAACGTGAGTGTTTATTTGGGTTCTGTCGTACGTGAGCGTTCTTTGGGTTTGTAGTAACGTGAGCGAGGGCTTCTGGAGTAAAAAGTTGAAGTTTAATCGAAACCTCTGCGGAGAAGAGATCCCGAAGGCTCCGGTCTGGTTGCCTGCTGAGGCTCTTACCTTTACTCCTTTGTTCTCTCTGACCTTCTCTGTCTCTCCTGCCTTTGTCCTCCATTGATCCACCTCTTCGCCCGCTGTCTGCCCGATCGCTGCGTCGGGGTCGGGGGGTCGGGGGGGGGGGGGCGCTGCAGCTCCTGCGCTCTGCAGCGGCGCAACGGCGGGGAGCGCTTCATCCAAGTGAAGCATGCCCCAGCTGTGGTGAGCCGGTCCAGAACCTGACCCGGCCTCCCTGGCCTGGGTTCTGGGTTGTCCTGGAGACCAGTCCTGGTCTGAGTGGTGGGTCTGGAGGCGCGTGGCTGTGGGGGCGAGGTGGACGTGGACCAGTCTGCTCCTGATTTACCACATCTCTTTAGACGCATCCCAACGGTTGTGATCAGACGACCGGCGCTCCTCTGCGGTCGGAGCGGGCCAGAGCCTGGCGAGGCAACGGTGACCTTTATACTTCTACCTGGATCGAGACCTCAGCGCATTAGATCTCCTCCTCCTCCAGCGCGTTAGATCTCCTCCTCCTCCAGCGCATTAGATCTCCTCCTCCTCCAGCGCGTTAGATCTCCTCCTCCTTCAGCGCGTTAGATCTCCTCCTCCTTCAGCGCGTTAGATCTCCTCCTCCCTCAGCGCGTTAGATCTCCTCCTCCCCCAGCGCGTTAGATCTCCTCCTCCCTCAGCGCGTTAGATCTCCTCCTCCTCCAGCGCGTTAGATGTCCTCCTCCCTCCTCCCCCAGCGCGTTAGATCCCTCTCCTCCTCCTCCAGCGCGTTAGATCTCCTCCTCCCTCAGCGCGTTAGATCTCCTCCTCCTCCAGCGCGTTAGATCTCCTCCTCCTCCAGCGCGTTAGATCTCCTCCTCCTCCAGCGCGTTAGATCTCCTCCTTCTTCAGCGCGTTAGATCTCCTCCTCCCTCAGCGCGTTAGATCTCCTCCTCCTCCAGCGCGTTAGATCTCCTCCTCCCTCAGCGCGTTAGATCTCCTCCTCCCTCAGCGCGTTAGATCTCCTCCTCCTCCAGCGCGTTAGATCTCCTCCTCCTCCAGCGCGTTAGATCTCCTCCTCCTCCAGCGCGTTAGATCTCCTCCTCCTCCAGCGCGTTAGATCTCCTCCTCCTCCAGCGCGTTAGATCTCCTCCTCCCTCAGCGCGTTAGATCTCCTCCTCCCTCAGCGCGTTAGATCTCCTCCCCCAGCGCGTTAGATCTCCTCCTCCTCCAGCGCGTTAGATCTCCTCCTCCTCCAGCGCGTTAGATTCTCCTCCGCGTTGTCTCCTCCCCCAGCGCATTAGATCTCCTCCTCCTTCAGCGCGTTAGATCTCCTCCTCCTCCAGCGCGTTAGATGTCCTCCTCCCTCAGCTTGTTAGATCTCCTCCCACAGCGTGTTATATCTCCTCCTCCTCCAGCGCATTAGATCTCCTCCTCCAGCGCGTTAGATCTCCTCCCCCAGCGCATTAGATCTCCTCCCCTCAGCGCGTTAGATCTCCTCCTCCTCCAGCGCATTAGATCTCCTCCTCCCTCAGCGTGTTAGATCTCCTCCTCCTCCAGCGCATTAGATCTCCTCCCCCCTCAGCGCGTTAGATCTCTCTCCTCCTCCTCCAGCGCATTAGATCTCCTCCTCCCCAGCGCGTTAGATCTCCTCCTCCCCAGCGCGTTAGATCTCCTCCTCCTCCAGCGCGTTAGATCTCCTCCTCCCTCAGCGCATTAGATCTCCTCCTCCTTCAGCGCGTTAGATCTCCTCCTCCAGCGCGTTAGATCTCCTCCTCCAGCGCATTAGATCTCCTCCAGCGCGTTAGATCTCCTCCTCCTCCAGCGCGTTAGATCTCCTCCTCCTCCAGCACGTTAGATCTCCTCCTCCAGCACATTAGATCTCCTCCTCCAGCGCGTTAGATCTCCTCCTCCAGCGCATTAGATCTCCTCCCTTAGTCTCCTCCTCCAGCGCGTTAGATCTCCTCCTCCTCCAGCGCGTTAGATCTCCTCCTCCTCCAGCGCGTTAGATCTCCTCCTCCAGCGCATTAGATCTCCTCCTCCAGCGCGTTAGATCTCCTCCTCCTCCAGCGCGTTAGATCTCCTCCTCCAGCGCATTAGATCTCCTCCTCCAGCGCATTAGATCTCCTCCTCCAGCGCGTTAGATCTCCTCCTCCTCCAGCGCGTTAGATCTCCTCCTCCTCCAGCGCGTTAGATCTCCTCCTCCCTCAGCGCGTTAGATCTCCTCCTCCTCCAGCGCATTAGATCTCCTCCTCCTCCAGCGCATTAGATCTCCTCCTCCTCCAGCGCGTTAGATCTCCTCCTCCCTCAGCGTGGAGGACAGCTTGAATGAACCGGAGGCTCTCGTTCTTCTCCTTGTTCAGTCAGGGTGGCTCCACGGTGTGTTGATGCTGGTCCATGGGTCAGTTTAATGGTTTGGACGGGCCAGAGCAGGGTCCTGATGGCTCCTGAGGAGGACCTCTGGTCCACCTGAGCGCACACACACACACACACACACACACACACACACACACACACACACGCACACGTGCGTGGTCCTGGTCAGACTTGGGTGCATGGTGAACCGCGTCGCTGCTGTTCCCTGTAAACCTGCCGGGCCTCAGCCTCCGGTTCCTCCGCTACGGTCGCAATAAAGGCGGAGTTTAGAAGATGTCGATGTCAGCAGAGCTCTGGAGGCTGCAGTAACGCTGTAATGCAGTAACGCTGTAATGCTGTAATGCTGTAACACTGTAATGTAATGCTGCAACGTTGTAACGCTTTAATGCTGTAACGTTGTAATGTTGTAACCCTGTAGTTGTGTAACGCTGTTGCGCAGCTACAGCATGAATGTTGATGATGAGGTATTGGCTGCTGTCACGTTGACGATGGGAATGAAGTGAAAAGCTGAAGCATCAATTAATTAAGCCCTTCTGGTTTCACCCCTAACGAGGATACGGCTGTGGACCCCCCCCATGTGAAGGTGGTGTCTGCCCAGCTTTCACCTACACGCAGCACTAATGGTGTTCGTTGCAGCTGCGTGGGGGTCTGTTCAGTGCGTGGGGGTCTGTTCAGTGCGTGGGGGTCTGTTCAGGAGTGGTGGTGCCTCCTCCGTCTGCTGGCCGTGAGGTCTGAAGAACCCGCCCCTTCAGTCGGTGTGTGTGTGTGTGTGTGTGTGTGTGAGTGAGATGTGTGTGTGTGATGTCATCAGTATTCAGACCTGTTCACTTTCCTAATTGTCGTCACTGTGAATGCACATGAGTCCATTCTTCCAACACCTTTGACCATCTCTCAGGATGCGCGCTCCTCCTCAGATAACCATTAGTAGGGAGGGATTATATTAACCTGGTTCACACCTTTGTCATTCCCCCTCTGCCTCTTTAGGTAATCCTAATCTACGCAGTCTGGTCGCTGCTGTCGTGTTGGAGTGAAGGTAACACACAGCAGCGATGGAGAGTGTCCCCATTTGCTTTAATGCTGTTTGTTTAAGCAGCACAAAAGTATGTTGACCCAAGTATTAAAAATATGGGCGGACGAGCGGGAGCGGGATTACCGGGAATCGCAGGAGTGTTTTGAAATGTGGTTTTCCGTCTCCGCTGGCGTCCTCCAGCGCTGGAATCAAAGCACCACAGCTCCACACACACCTCCATCAGCTGATGCCCTGTTCTTCACGAGCTCCTCCAACAGATGGACCCTGTTTACTGGACTGGTGCTACCCACATTAGGACTGAACCTTACCTCTTCAGTACTGTCTGCACGTGACGCATGCATGTACCCGTGCACGCACGCACGCATGTATGCAGGACTTGCCTTGGTGATCTGTGTTTTTACAATATTTGTAGCCCCGATAGTCACGTAATCTCATCTCTTGCTCTGCTGGACGCGGCGGTGAAGACGTCCGTTGTGATCAGCGGAGCCGCGTGACCGGGTGAACCGTACCCGAGGTCTCGCTCTTCTGACGTTCCCTTCCGTCATCTACTTCTCATCACGAATGTGTTTATGTTGAGCACTTCCTGACACGGTTGGACGAACTTACTGGCTGTAAGCTGTTTGGTATTTTGTGCATTGGCTATAAAAAGTGTAGCGGGACATTATGTGGAGATTACTGTAATGAGCACTTGAGTATTATCCTTTAATTTTCACCCTGCTGTGACTCTTGGCTGGAGAACCCTTATTTAGTTCTGCACTTGAACTATTGGATCTTCTAATATTTCCAGAAAGCTGCTAAATTCTGTCCTTTTCTCTTTCTATTGATACAGTTCCTCTCCTCTGCCCCCCAGTTAATGCTGGCTGCGGCTCCAGTGTTTTGATAGTTGCTCCTTTGTAGCAGTTTGTGTGGCCGACTGAGGAAAACAAGCTTTATGTGCTTGAACGTCTACAGTTTCAATTGCCCCACTTCTGGAGGCTTTTGTGTAAGAATGACAACCACCAAACTAAATACACAAGGTTACATGAATAATGTCAGCAGGCTTCAGCTCTTGATTTGATTTTAAAATTGTGCAACTGTGTGTAAAAGAAAGTCTTGACTCTTGAAAAAGGACTCTTTAGCTGTGTTCTCCACTCACTTCCATCACAAGTTAATAGGTGTAAAATGAAGGGATGTCCCCATACTTTCACGCTGTAGTTAAAAAATACATCCAAGTGACTCTTCAGATGTTCTTCTGTTATGTGAACCATGAACAGATCTGTACGTGTGGCTGGGTGTCTGTGGTGTACTTTGGTCGAAGCCTTTGTGCAGGGTTCTTTTTTCTCACGTTCAGCATGTCGCAGGCGGAGTTTTACCTTCTTTACCGACATTGTGTTCACGTTTACGTGTTTCTGTTTACTTCTTACGGACAATGTAACATTTTTAATTCCGTGGTCATCCTTCCCACCTGATTCCTTTCAATCCCGTGATCCCATCGGAGACCTCTCGAGTACAAAGCAAAAGGGGCTTTCTGGAACCATTGTTTTAATGGTGTATTCACCGACAGCGTAGTTGAACCTTTCATGTGTGTACTTTGGGGTGTTACACACACAGGTCAGATGAGCCTTACGCTCCAAAGCCAGGCGTGCCCTGGTCACCTGTGTGACTCCCACCATCACACACCTGAATTTTTCCAGTGTCGCTGCCTCCGTGATCTCCCCAAAGGTTGAGTTGTGGGTTGATGGATTAGTCATGCTCAGGCATCGTGGTGACCAACAGCTGTAGTACACTGCTTTAAACTGGATTATGTGGAAGGGCTAAACTCTGTGTTGGGTTCCTCCGGGTGCTCCAGCTGCCCCCATCATCACAAAGCATCGAGGTTGGGTTGGCCCAGTGTGGTCAACTACATTTGTTTTACAATTATATAATGCCAGAACACACAAAAGAACCACACAACCTCTTTGCATTGTGCGTTGTATTTTGCATATTGGAAACGTCAGCATGACATTTCTGCTTAATCTGCTGTGAATTTCTCTTTTTATCTGTGAAATTGGATTTCCGACCATTTCCAGTAACATTTGCTTTGAGTGTGTTTGTCAAAGTAATCATGTCTTTCTGTATTAACAGATGCAGTTATGTGATAGAAGATGAAAATAAACAAGAAGAACAAGCAGCAGGTTGGTATTACGACTTACAAGAGTTACTTCTGCTTCTGTTGTAGTGAACAACAGAAGCAGAAGTAACCCTGCTCAGACTTCTGTGGTTGGGTTGAGTCTCAAAAGTGCACAAGAATATTATATTTGGGGAAAATGCTTCGATGGTTACATGTTAGAGGGCGTGCATTATTGATGCGGCCCTGTCACACGGTGACAGGTCTTTGCTCGTGATGCGTAGATGAGCTGGTCGGGCAGCTACCAGTAGGTTGTGAGTTTGATCCCAGCTCCGACTGCCCACGTGTTGAGGTGTCTTTGGGCAAGAAGCTGATCCCTAATTTACCCCCAAGGGGCCTGGCAGCGCCTTGCATGACAGCAGTCGCCCATTGGTGGGCTTGTGTGTGTGTGTGTGTGTGTGTGTGTGTGTGTGTGTGTGTGTGTGTGTGTGTGTGTGAGGTTGTGTAAAATGCTCTGGGCACCATGATGGTGTAGAAAAGCTATTTAAGTGCAGTCTATCTATCATTTCATGTGCATTAGTAAGACACTGGTCTGACCTGCTGGTTTGCTTCTAATGCTGCTTTTAATCTGCATTTTCACCAACCAGTACAATTAAGTTCACATGGTGTATATGAACAGTGGTATATATGTTCATATGGTGGTATATATGGTATATGTGTTCATATGGTGGTATATATGGTATATATGTTCATATGGTGTATATAAATGGTGGTATATATGGTATATGTGTTCATATGGTGGTATATATGGTATATATGTTCATATGGTGTATATGAATGGTGGTATATATGGTATATGTGTTCATATGGTGGTATATATGGTATATATGTTTATATGGTGTATATAAATGGTGGTATATATGGTATATGTGTTCATATGGTGGTATATATGGTATATATGTTCATATGGTGTATATGAATGGTGGTATATATGGTATATGTGTTCATATGGTGGTATATATGGTATATATGTTCATATGGTGGAAGCAGACCTTTGCTTGGGCAGGTCCCACGACGATGATGCATCCCCTTCAGCCGACTTCACGGCTGCAGAAACAAAGGCGGTCGCCTGAGCATGTGTGAGCGCTCTCCGCTGACCCACGTCTGCCCGTGGTTGGCTCTTCCTGTGACTGGCGCGTCCTCCCCCGTCTTTTGGGTAATGCTGCCCCACATGCTCTGGTCTGGTTTCAAAGGTGTGAATGGAGCAGAGGACAGCTGAGGTTCGCTGATGAATCCAGACTTCAAAGAGCGTGATGACAAAATAGAAGCACAATAATACTATCACACTTTGATTACATCGAAATTGTTAACTATAATGTAAAGAGAAAGCATTATGATCAATAGATTTGATCACCAGCAGGAAGGATCGTGCGTGTTCTGTTCATGCAGACGTACGCTTGACGGGCAGGAGGGTAGACATATCGACTTTTAGGCGCTACTGGAACTAGTCGTCATAGTGACTGTGTGTTTACATCAGCGTCTCTGCAGATTTGGCACAGATCACTTGTTTCCACGGTAACCCTTTTGGAAGCCCTGCTTCCCGACCAATCGGAAGGGCCCAGAATGTACGTAAATATGTATGTTTACGTGGCGCTCAGACGGAGGTCACAGCTATCGGGGGGAAAGTGTGAGCTGGCCTCGCTCGCTCCTCCTCTGTCGTTCTGTTTCCCGTTTAGTCAGGTGATCAGAGACGGACAGACGGACGGACGGACGTTACAGTCGATCGTTTTCTGGGCCATTAGGTCACCTCTGGTGGTCTGCACGCAAACGGGATTTTAAATTATTAAGAGGGGGGGGGGCACTGTCAGAGCAACCCCCCAGCTCTGTGTGTGTGTGTGTGTGTGTGTGTGTGTGTGTCTGCCCAAACTGTCAGAAACAGACCCCATGTGGGTGTCATGAAGGCCTGCCTTCACACGGGGGGTGTTTGCTGGCAGCCCCCCCCTTTTGCTCCGCTCAGAGCAGGTTCACACTGGAGCCTCGTGCACCTTCCCCAGACTCAGATCCACCCGGGTCCTTTTGGGACGCCCCCCACCGTGTCCTTACCTCGTGTCCAGGACATGAGTGAAGGTCTGGCCCGGGCGTGGGAGGGAGGAGGGATGTTCTGAGCGCGTCCTCGGTGGGTTGGTGGTTTGGGCTTCTGCCGATACGCTCTGGTGATGTATATCTTAACGAGCTCCACCATGTAGGTGCTTCATCCCTCGATGTCCCGAGCAGCCTGGACGAGACCGGTGTGATTGTCTTCTTCTCTTTTCCAGATGTTCACTGGTCTCCTGAAGCACATGCCACCACCAGCCTCCACTGCAAAAGCCTCGTCCTCTGCCTCAGAACAAAACAGCAATGCACAAACAACTGTCCCCACCATCCCGCGAGGACACCTGGTTGTAGGCCCCAACGACCAGCTCCACCTCCTAACCCCCGTGGGCAGCACAGCTACATCCAATCACTACACCATCGCAGGGGCTCATGCCACTAAGCAGTCCGGCGGGGCTCTGCAGCCGAGCGAAGACGATGACGGAGGAGGCAGGGTGAAGAAGAAACGGAAGAAAAAGGACAAACGAGAATGGGATAGAGCCGAGGGGGAGAGCGAGGGGAGGGACGGCAGCAAACCAAAGAAGAGGAAGGAGGAGAGGGAGGCGCTGGTGGTCACGCTGAGACGGAGCAAGGATCCCAAGGAAGCCAAGGGGCGAAGGGAGCCTCGCCCTCGGGGCCAAGAGGGCAGGAAAGGGAACGAGACGCAGCTCAAGAATGTGCCCGGGGGGAGGGAGGCGGGCGCCGCCGAGGCCCTGCGCTCGGCCCAGGCGCCTGTTAAGGTGCCCGGCAAGAGGGGGAGAAAGCCCAAGGTCAAGGTCCTACCGTCGGTGTCCACCAACGAAGGTATGGTCTTACCGAGCACCCTTGTTCTTCATCCTCCTCTTCAGTGTAACGGACACTGAGGGGTTAAACAACCTGGTGGGCGTGTAGTCTTTGACTGAAACCAGGAAAACACTTGAGCAGCTTTAAAAGAAGCACATTCTCACATTTAGACAAAAATCAAATGTACCTTAAATTTGTTCTTCCAGTAAGTTAGAAGCCAACAGGGAATGGTTCCAGGCTGCAGACTTGAGTGTCCTCTAGAGGGTGTCATGCTTTAAACCAGTGGTGGACGATGGGGGGGGGTACACATGGATTGTTATGTCAAATCTAAAACTAAAATTCCACCTCTGTTTTTTACTCATTTTGATGCTTTTGGTGCTCAAGTGACCGAGAATCCAGTCGTTTTTCAAAATAAAAGACTGTTCAGACTCAGATAATAAACACAACGGAAATAATAAATTATTTCTTGGCGGACCGGTACCGATTGATCCACGGACCGGTACCGGTCCACGCCCCGGGGGTTGGGGACCACTGCTTTAAACCATGTCTATCATCAAAGAGGTGGGTATGAAGACTCTTGCTGCCTTTAGTCTGACGGATCTCTTCTGTTTGGTGTGCTCTTGTCTTCCCGCAGCAAGTCATCGTACCCTAGAACCGCCCTCCACCGCGTCAGGCCAGGGCGACGGCACCAAGGGCCAGTCCAACAGCAAGAAGCCAGGCCCGGCAGGACCAAAGAGGGGGCGGAAGCCGAAGTAGGTTGCTCTGATACCCTGACCGGATTTCCTCCGAATTGTATCAGATAAAGATTAAGAGAGATATGAGCAGGCTTCAGAAGGGCCTTAAACAGTTTATTGACATGAGGCCAAATGAGCCTTAAATAGGGACCTGCTCACAAAGCTACTTGACTGATGTTTACAGCTGTGTTAGGGATCAGCTGTGTTAGGGATCAGCTGTGTGAGGGATCAGCTGTGTGAGGGATCAGCTGTGTGAGGGATCAGCTGTGTGGGGATCAGCTGTGTGAGGGATCAGCTGTGTGGGGATCAGCTGTGTGGGGATCAGCTGTGTTAGGGATCAGCTGTGTTAGGGATCAGCTGTGTGAGGGATCAGCTGTGAGGGGATCAGCTGTGTTAGGGATCAGCTGTGTGAGGGATCAGCTGTGTGGGGATCAGCTGTGAGGGGATCAGCTGTGTTAGGGATCAGCTGTGTGAGGGATCAGCTGTGTGGGGATCAGCTGTGTGAGGGATCAGCTGTGTTAGGGATCAGCTGTGTTAGGGATCAGCTGTGTGGGGATCAGCTGTGTGGGGATCAGCTGTGTGAGGGATCAGCTGTGTGGGGATCAGCTGTGTTAGGGATCAGCTGTGTGGGGATCAGCTGTGTGAGGGATCAGCTGTGTGGGGATCAGCTGTGTGAGGGATCAGCTGTGTGGGGATCAGCTGTGTGAGGGATCAGCTGTGTGAGGGATCAGCTGTGTGGGGATCAGCTGTGTGAGGGATCAGCTGTGTGAGGATCAGCTGTGTGGGGATCAGCTGTGTGAAGATCAGCTGTGTGGGGATCAGCTGTGTTAGGGATCAGCTGTGTGGGGATCAGCTGTGTTAGGGATCAGCTGTGTGAAGATCAGCTGTGTGGGGATCAACTGTGTGGGGATCAGCTGTGTGGGGGATCAGCTGTGTGGGGATCAGCTGTGTGGGGATCAGCTGTGTGAAGATCAGCTGTGTGGGGATCAACTGTGTGGGGATCAGCTGTGTGGGGGATCAGCTGTGTGGGGATCAGCTGTGTGAGGATCAGCTGTGTGGGGATCAGAATCAGGGATCAGCTGTGTGAGGGATCAGCTGTGTGGGGATCAGCTGTTAGGGGATCAGCTGTGTTAGGGATCAGCTGTGTGAGGGATCAGCTGTGTGGGGATCAGCATCAGGGATCAGCTGTGTGAGGATCAGCTGTGGGAGGATCAGCATCAGGGATCAGCTGTGTGAGGATCAGCATCAGAATCAGGGATCACCTGTGTGAGAATCAGCTGTGGGAGGATCAGCATCAGGGATCAGCTGTGTGAGGATCAGCTGTGTGGGGATCAGCTGTGTGAGGATCAGCTGTGTGGGGATCAGCTGTGTGAGGATCAGCTGTGTGGGGATCAGAATCAGGGATCAGCTGTGTGAGGGATCAGCTGTGTGGGGATCAGCATCAGGGATCAGCTCTGTGGGGATCAGCATCAGGGATCAGCTGTGTGAGGATCAGAATCAGGGATCAGCTGTGTGAGGATCAGAATCAGGGATCAGCTGTGTGAGGATCAGCATCAGGGATCAGCTGTGTGAGGATCAGCTGTGTGAGGATCAGCATCAGGGATCAGCGGAGCCTTGAGACGCAGCCTGAAGCAGGTTAGGTGAAGCAAGTGCTCAGTATGATCGTCGTCTTCTGCTGTGTTCATCCAGGAGTTGGTTCCCAATCTCAATCAGTAATCCTGCGCTGAGCAACATCATTCATGTTGCATTTATCAGATGTTTCGCTGCCTCAACATAAAAGGATTCTACCTAGTCTGGTGTGGTGCTTTAGTCATGTGACCCCCCCCCACACACACACACACACACACACACACACACACACACACTTATTGGGACATTGGAGTGTTTTGGAGAGCTGTAGCAGCGAGGGGGGCCCCCCAGGGAGCAGCAGGTCCCACCAGCAGGTCCCACCACCAAGCATGGTACAAAGATGCTACTCACTAACCACAACCCCCCCCCACAGAGATCCCGGCGCAGCAGCCGCAGACAAGAAGCGGAAGAAGAAGGGAAAAAGGAGAAACCAGGAGCTGTCTGTCCAGGAAGGAGGAGAGAGTGACGACACTACCTCAGCATCAGCCCTCGGCGGGGGTGGACACTACGGCCAGGACTCCTTGGACAACGCCGTGAGTTGACGGACCACTGAATCCACTTGTTTTGCGTCCCTCGTCACCTTCTGGCTCCTTTCTCGTAGAAGCGGCGATCGGGACGTCAGGTGAAGAGGAGGAAGTACAACGAGGACCTGGACTTCAAAGTAGTGGATGATGACGGAGAGACCATCGCTGTTCTTGGTGCCGGTCGCATCGCAGCGCTCAACTCCACCGCGCTGGCCTGGCAGGCAGAGGTGAGGCCACAGCTTATCAGTGTTGACCCCCCCCCGTAGGCCGACGGTCACGCAGTCTCACCTGGGGGGGGGGGGGCTTTTACAATTATGATGACAAGGAAACTGACTGGCTGATGTACGTTCCTCTCCTGTAGGAGCCTCCTGAAGATGAGGCCAACATCATTGAAAAAATTATATCTGTGAGAACGAAGAGTAAAGAGGTGAAGACACACACACACACACACACACACACACGTGCATGGCAGCATCAGCTGATGTTGTTTCAGAGCGTTATTACAGGGGGCGACCTTGTGACGACGTATCACAAGGTTTTCCCTCTTTGCATTTTCTCTGTAGGCTTTGTCATCAGAGGACCAAGTGGAGGAGGTCGAGGAGTTTTACGTCAAGTACAGAAATTTGTAAGATGAAGATACTTTTTATTATTGTTGTTGTTGTTGTTGATTATTGACCTACTGAAGTCTCATCATTGTAATGAACTTTACTTTTTGGTTTCCAAAACCTGTTCCATTTAATTGCGGGTTTACACCAGCTCTGCTGTGTTCTAAAGATACACACTTCTTTTTTTTTTGCTGCATGCAGCAACAGGACAGATGCGGCTGTGAACAGAAAATAGAAAAGGTTTTGGTGCATTTTCAAAATAAAAGTCAAGTGTTGAGGGCAGATTATTTTTTTGCTGCACCCTGACAGGTCGGAGATTTTTTGGGTTTTCCTGTAAATGGCCACCTGTCCGCTTCTCAAAATGTGCTTCCATGTTGTGGAGAAACGTCATTTGTAGTTGGAGGAGAAGCATAAACGGCCTCATATTTTCTCTGTTTTGATGCGGAGCGACAAAATGAAAACCTTGTTAATTCTCACGTTACTGCAGTTCCTACCTACACTGCAAGTGGGCCACGCTGAAAGAGCTGGAGAAAGACCCCAGGATTCACCAGAAGATTAAACGCTTCAGGACCAAACAGGCCCAGATGAAACACCTGTTCACAGAGGTAACCGGTCCCATCGCACAATCGGCTCATTGATGCTTCTCTCTGTGCGGCTGTTATAAATCACAGCGGGTCGGTTAGTCGCGGCCTGGCTGAAGCTCCAGTTATCGGAGCAGAGTCGTTTTCATGAGCTTGTACTGACGTAAAGGTTGATATTAATGAGCTTTACGTGATGTTTTCAGCCTGACGAGGATTTATTTAACCCAGACTACGTTGAAGTGGACAGAGTGCTGGATGTGGCTGTGACTACAGACACTGAAACTGGAGAGGTGCGTGACAAAACCCCTTTTACCGCACCGCCTGCAGACAGGTCTGGATGAAGGTCTCCTCCGCTGGAGCGCTAGTGTTCCAAGTACCCTCTTTTTTTGTTGCAGGAGGTGACCCATTACCTGGTTAAGTGGTGCAGCCTCTCGTACGAGGAGGCAACGTGGGAGCTGCAGGAGGATTTAGACCCAGAGAAGATCAGAGAATTTGAGGTGGTCCAGAAGCTGCCAGCAGACCTCAGACACGTGGTGAGCAGGAAAAAAAGCCTCAATCTGCTCTTCTGCTGGAAAATGTGCCTTAAAAATAAACATTTCAGAGTATTTCCATGGTTTCTGCTGCGTGTAATTGATCACCGTGCACGCTGCAGATAGCCTTACTTTGAAAAACCAACAACTTCCTGTCTGGCTGTGAGGTTGCTGCGGCGGCACGTGGAATGTGAGGACGCCAGTCCGAAGTAGAGGGAGGGGAATGGGTGGACTAAAGTAACGTAATAATCAGGAGACGGAGTTGTTCCGGGGAGGGCTGGGGCTACGTTCCCACGGATGCTGGGCGGAGTGCTCTCAACCCAAGAAAGTTATCTGCCCCGCGTGTCCGCCTGTTGCGCAGTTATTTATTGTCGTTGCAGCTTGTCCACGTGTGTCGTCGCTGTTGTCGGCTTGTGCGTTTGACGAGCTTTGAGGGGAAGGAAAACGCCGTTGGCCTCCGCAGCCGAGCAGCTCGCTTCTCTGCACAACAATCAAAATTAACGAACCTGTTGCTATGGCGACGGGCGGATTTGCAGCCGTCCCTTTAAGTTTGATGCGTTTTTGTTGAAACCGTGAGAAGGAGCCCAGTCTTTTAAGGAAAGCTTGAGTCGGGCTGAGTTCGGTCTAGAGCGATTTTCTTTACAGGATGGGCAACATCATATTTAAGAGATTCTTCATTTGTATCATTGACCCTCGTTAACGAGAGATTAGAACACGCGACGTCCCGTCTTTTGTTGCACGGATGCAGGATGATCCTCAGTGTCACTGGGTCACCTGGTGCGTTCCCGTACATCGGTGCTGCACCCCAGGCTGCAAACTGGGCCTTTAGATTGGTGTCACTGAATACACATAAACATTCAGGTAGTAGTCATGGAAATGATGATTTAGTTTGGAGTTAATTTGCTTCTCTTTGAACCACATCATCCTTATTTGGTCGCACCTTTGGGTGCTTTATGATTCTGTTTTGTAATTCAGAAGTGTTGGGGTTCAGAAAAGCTTGTTAATATTTTATTTGCTTTTATTTTGCTGAAGCGCAAATTTGTGTGTGTGTGTGTTTTGCAGGATCGGCCTCCTTCAGAAAAATGGCAGAAGTTGGAATCCTCCAGAGATTATCGGAATGGAAACGAGCTGAGGGAATACCAGTTGGAGGGAATGAACTGGTTACTGTTCAACTGGTACAACAGGTGACCAGACTAGACTAGAGGCAGTCACACACCAGCCCCCTCCTCTGAGCGAAGGTGCTGCATTCAGGGGTAAACTCCAGACTCTGTAAAAAGCAGCGCCGGGACAACACAAACCCACGCGCTGCCACCCCCCCCGACTCTGTAGCGTCAGTCTGAGGAGCGGAGCAGAGACCTGAGGCTTCTCAGAGGTCACCTGCTACACTTCAGCCTTTGAGACGACGTTAACACACCCCGGCTGTGTAAATGTTTGACCCACCGGAGAACGATGGGGCGGAAGCTGAAATCAGTTATTCTTAAGTAAATGACATTTACCGAAATGAAATGTCAGGAACGGCGACTGTATTTGATTTCATTAACATTTAAATTTGGAGCCAGTAAGCCTCTGTGGTCATTTATTTCTTTTATCTTCTTTCCTTAATGTCAGGAAAAACGAGTCCATGTGCAGGATTAAAGGTTTCTATTATCCTCGCTGGAACGTGGAGGGATCGTCAGCGACGCTCACGTCACTGAACTGTTATTCCAGATATGACCTTTAGAGCTCACACACAGGAGCAGTAACCTTGTTGTAGTAATTGAGGTAAAACTCGCTGATCGCAGTTGTGAACTTCCTCCTCTGTCCTCTTGGGGCGCTGCGCAGCTGCTTCACCTCGCTTCCACAGCTGCGTAGTGGGAATGGAACCACAGACATTAGTGTGAAGGAGAAAGTGATGACATGAGAGTCTCTCACGTCTAGCTTCAGGGTGTTTGTCTACACACACACACACACTCTGTCTGCAGTCCAGACCTGTCCTCTGAAAACACACTCTAGGTCATCGGACAGTGAACCGGCAGGAATAACCGGTTTAGTCTCAATCAGAGCCACGCACACACACACACACACACACACACACACGCGCGCGCGCAAGTGAGTCAATGTGATGGATTAGAGCAGGATTGCGCAACGTCATCTTACACACTATCTTCATTCACTCTCCAGGAAAAACTGCATCCTGGCGGACGAGATGGGGCTGGGGAAGACCATCCAGTCCATCACGTTTCTGTACGAGATCTTCAACATGGGCATCCGCGGCCCTTTCCTCATCATCGCCCCGCTATCCACCATCACCAACTGGGAGAGGGAGTTCCGCACGTGGACCCACATGAACGTCATCGTGTACCACGGCTCTCAGATCAGCAGGCAGATGATCCTCCAGTACGAGATGTTCTACAGGGACCCACAGGTAACGCGCACCCTCCCCAGTCCCTGAGGAGAGGTGGTGGTCGCGCGGCGTCCTGACGGTGTCGCCCGTCCGTCCGTAGGGAAACACCATCCCCAGCGTGCTCAAGTTTCACGGGCTTATCACCACCTTCGAGATGATCATGGCCGACTGCCCGGAGCTAAGGAAGCTCCACTGGCGCTGCGTGGTGATCGACGAAGCCCACCGGCTGAAAAACAAGAACTGCAAGCTCCTGGAGGGGCTGAAGCTCATGAACCTGGTCAGTGTCAGATCAGCTCCAGTGTTCGATGGTGAAGTTCCCCAGAGGGACGCTTCAGTGTTGACCACTGAGTTCTGTGTTCATGTGTCTTCTCCAACGAGCCCTCCAGCCAGGGCGTCCTGTGTGACGGAGGGTGTGTGGTGTTTCTGCAGGAGCACAAGGTCCTGCTCACGGGGACTCCTCTACAGAACTCCGTGGAGGAGCTGTTCAGCTTGCTGAATTTCCTGGAGCCTCTGCAGTTTCCGTCAGAGAGCACCTTCTTGGAAGAGTTTGGGGACCTCAAAACGGACGAACAGGTTTGTGTGGAGACGCCGTCTTCTCCTGTCAGCACTTGTGTTTGGATCTTGGCTCACATCTCCGTACTTCACAAATGTAAAGATCATTTCCAAAAGCGTGTTCAGATATTTTTTCTTGCTCAGGGCCATCCTCGAGGGTGGGCCCTGAATTACTCTCAAAACAGTGATTGAATGATCGTTTTTATTAAGTGAGGTGCTTCCAACAGACTCGCCTCCACAAAGTCAAACCTGATGTTAAAACACAGACCCCAGGGGACGCCGCCTCACAAGGACGGCGCTCACAGCCTCTGAGTAATGAAGAGTTGTCGTCTTCGTTCCCTCGACAGGTGAAGAAGCTTCAGGCCATTTTGAAGCCCATGATGTTGAGGAGACTGAAGGACGACGTGGAAAAGAACCTGGCACCTAAAGAAGAGACCATCATTGAGGTAGAGCCCGTGTGCTTGGAAGATGTTGTTTTTTCCTTGTAGTCTTGTATTTGTGTGTTGTGTGTGTGTGTGTGTGTGTGTGTGTGTGTGTGTGTGTGTGTGTGTGTGTTCTTCCATAACAGTGGAAATTAATGAACATAATTTAACAGCCAATTTAATTGTTAATTTAAGAAGGGTGGAGTTGTAATGACATTTTTAACTATCGCCTCAACTTCAGGCTCTTCAAATCCACGTGATGGTGTGTGTGTGTGTGTGTGTGTGTGTGTTTGTGTCTGTATGTGTGTAAATTCAATAAAACTTAACCAGGATAACCTGATACAACCTATGAACGTTTGCAGGGTTTACCTTCTAATTTGAAGGCTGCAGCCCAAATTGAATTTCTGTTTTTTTGTGGTTTTATTGCAGGTTGAACTGACAAACATTCAGAAGAAATACTACCGAGCCATCTTGGAGAAGAACTTCTCTTTCCTGTCAAAAGGAGCAAACCAGCACAACATGCCCAACCTCATAAACACCATGATGGAGCTCCGCAAGTGCTGCAACCACCCTTACCTAATCACAGGTAGAACACACACACACACACACACACACACACACACACACACACACACACACACACACACACACACACACACACACACACACACACACAGGTCACTGTATATCCAGAGACATGTATCCATGAATCTAGACAACAATCTGATGTATCCTTCATAACTAATTTCAAACTTCCTTCTGCATCATGGGAATCAGGAACAAAGGTTTGTTTTTGTTAAATTGGAGGACATTTAGGTGTCCCTGATCTCCTCAGTAGCGCCTGTAAACTGATGTTTTCTCAGACCTTAATAAACGCACTCGCCCTGCAGGTACCTGACCATCACGGTAAGTAACACACAGTCTACGTGGTGGTGGGCACCATGTGTGACAGCGGGCTGGGTAGCCTGGTGTGTGTGTAACGTGCCCAGGACAACCCCGGTGTCCTGTTTAATGTTATTACTTTAACATCTGCCTGTCTCACGTTGTCTGTTATGACAAATAACACGGAGGCCAGGCTGCACCGCTAGAGCACTGCAGTCCAGCATAGTCGAGCACCGAGTGCTCGATTAGATCCGCCACAGCGGGTTCACATGGGGGTTTTCATAAAAATATGTTTAGTTGGGAGAAGTAGCAGCGAGGCAGGAGTGTGTGAGTGTGTTTAACTGCAGAATTCACCTGAAAGGTTGTTTGCTTTTCCCATGGCTCAGGTGCTGAGGAGAAAATTCTGGAAAGTTTCAGGAAGAGCTACAGCCCGGACGCTGCAGACTTCCAGTTGCAGGCCATGATCCAGGCAGCTGGTAAACTGGTGCTCATAGATAAGCTGCTCCCAAAGCTGTTGGCTGGTGGACACAAAGTCCTGGTCTTCTCTCAGATGGTCCGCTGCCTGGACATCCTTGAGGATTACCTCATCCAGAGACGGTGAGGAGTGGGGGATGTGCAAAGAAGGAGAAGGATGGAAAAAGTCCTCTTTCCTGAAATGGGCTCATTTCTGATTTTTCTTTTCCAGGTATTCCTACGAACGCATCGACGGTCGTGTGCGAGGGAACCAGCGGCAGGCAGCCATAGACAGGTTCTGCAAACCAGACTCGGACCGCTTTGTTTTCCTTCTGTGCACCAGAGCCGGAGGTTTAGGAATCAACCTGACAGCCGCGGACACGTGCATCATCTTTGACTCTGACTGGAACCCCCAGAACGACCTGCAGGTAGGCAGGGGGCCCAGAGCTCTCCAGGAGTTTGAGACCGACCCGCTTTCACATCAGGACGAGGAGCCCTGGTGCCCCCGCCGCGCTCCTGACCACGCCCTTAATGCCTCTTTACCTTTTCCGCTTCCTGTCAGGCTCAAGCGCGCTGCCACCGCATCGGGCAGAGCAAAGCAGTGAAGGTCTACAGGCTGATCACCAGGAACTCATACGAGAGGGAGATGTTCGACAAGGCCAGTCTGAAGCTGGGGTTGGACAAAGCTGTCCTCCAGGACATCAACCGGAAAGGAAGCCTCAACGGGGTGAGGGTCACTTCCTATTAGAGGGTTATCAAATACGCTTCTGCCATGGTGGGCCTGCTGAACGTGGGTTCCCTGGTGCAGGTGCAGCAGCTTTCAAAGCTGGAGGTGGAGGATTTGTTGAAGAAAGGTGCGTACGGAGCCTTGATGGACGAAGAGGACGAGGGCTCCAAGTTCTGTGAAGAAGACATCGATCAGATCCTGCAGAGGCGGACGCAGACCATCACTATCCAGTCCGAAGGGAAAGGATCCACGTTCGCCAAGGTAGCTGATCAGGGATCAGGCCCCCTGAAGGCACCAGCGCGTCCGACACGTTGTTTGACATCGATCATAAACTTCTGACCGTCTGTCGTTCAACGTGATCTTCTTCCTCTCAGTCTAACCTGCTCTTGCTGCATCTCTTCCTCTGAGCCTGGGCTCTTGCTTTACTCTATTTTTTCTTCCTTCAGGCCAGTTTCATCTCATCTGGAAACAGAACAGACATTTCTCTGGATGACCCCAACTTCTGGCAGAAATGGGCGAAAATCGCCGAAGTGGAGATCGACTCCAAATCTGAGAAGGTAGAGGGAGAACGGGCCAGCAAGAGAAGGGAGACGTTAAAGAGCTCCTCACAGAGCGGTTTGGCTGGAGAACAGTGAGATGTTGTTTCCAGTGAAGTTCAGCTCGTGATGGTTTCAGGCTGATCTCAGATCTGTAGTAGCTTTAGCTCAGTGGTGCGTTGTCCTTCAGTCTGAGACGTCACGTCTCTGAGGCCTTGTTGAGGTTCACGGCGAGGAGCTGCTTCTCTTTTTGGTGGTGTGGCTCTCGCCTACGTGCGTCATGAGGCTTTGCTGTGTTTTTGGGGGGCAGGAGTCGCTGGTGATCGACACCCCGCGGGTGAGGAAGCAGACCCGTCACTACAACTCCTTCGAGGACGATGAGCTGATGGAGTTCTCGGAGCTGGACAGCGACTCGGAGGAGAAGCCGTGTCGGACACGTCGCCTGGGTGAACGCAGCCGGCGGTACCTCCGTGCTGAATGCTTCAGGGTGGAGAAGAACCTGCTGATCTTTGGGTACGCGACAGATGTTGGTCTGATATGAGCATACGTCACACGTGTGTGTGTGTGTGTGTGTGTGTGTGTGTGTGTGTGTGTGTGTGTGTGTGTGTGTGTGTGTGTGTGTGTGTGTGTGTGTGTGTGTGTGTGTGTGTGTGTGTGTGTGTGTGTGTGTGTGTGTGTGTGTGTGTGTGTGTGTGTGTGTGTGTGTGTGTGTGTGTGTGTGTGTGTGTGTGTGTGTGTGTGTGTGTGTGTGTGTGTGTGTGTGTGTTTTCCATGAAAGATAAATGTCGTTTGTGTTGCTTTAAAACGCTTTTTCACGTCCAGGTGGGGTCGGTGGAAGGACATTTTAAACCATGGGCGCTTTAAATGGCACCTGGCTGAGAGAGACATGGAGTTGATTTGTCGGTATGTGCAAAAACTAAATGTATAATATATAATAAATAGAAACTAAATATGTGTTGTTTATGTTTCTGAGTGATTGTGATGTCCTCTTGTGTGCAGAGCTCTGCTGGTGTACTGTTTGAGGCATTATAAAGGTGACGACAAGATCAAGAGCTTCATCTGGGACTTGATTTCCCCCACCAAAGACGGCCAGGACCAGACGCTGCTCAACCACTCTGGTCAGCATTCACAAATACTTCAGCTCTAGCATTCAAGCGGCGAGAAAGTAACGACCCACATGTTTAATGAACTCTTCCTTTTTACTTCTCAAAAACAAATGTTATGACGCTCGAAGCAGCCGATGTCCTGATGTTTCTGTGCTACAACAACTATAATAATGAGGAGAAATTATCCACACGGATATCCATTTATCAAAAGGTTTATCGGTTCCAGTCCCTCGTGGTCGAAAAGGGAAGAAGCTAAAAAGCCAGCCCAATAGTCCCGAGGCGAAAAACGCTGATTGGATGGTCCACTGTAATCCCGAGGTGGTGCTGCACGACGAGAGCTACAAGAAACATCTCAAGCAGCACTGCAACAAGTAAGTCTAGGCGTGGGACAGAAGAGCGGAGCGTGCGCTCACACAGCCCTAACCTGGCCTCTTCCTCCCCAGGGTGCTGCTGAGGGTGAGGATGCTGTACTACCTAAAGGTGGAAGTGTTAGGTGAAGCAGCCAGCGAAGCTGTGGAGGGGATGTCGGCCAGGTACACAACAGCCCATGTTTTACGTTGTTGATGAGTGAAGCGTGGTAGGACTGTTGGAAACGGTGACAGAATTACTGTTCTTTCTTTTCCCAGGTTTCTCCGGTGGTAGTCATTATGTGTAGTGGGTGATGAGGCACAACCTGTTTTCATGCTGTTTTGTCTGTCTTAGTAAACTTGAGGTGTCTCTACCTGACATCGACTACATAGAGATTCCAGCTCCGTGGTGGGACGCAGAAGCTGACAAGTCTCTCCTCATAGGAGTCCATAAGCACGGTGAGGGTTTCTGTGAAGTGTCTTCCATTAACCATTTCATTATAATCTCAGTTCATCATCTTATATATGAGTGAGATTGACATGTAATCTGGTGTGTTTAGTTCACATCACAACCACTCGCTTGTCAGATCTGCTGCTTAAATTAGGAAACTACAGCAATACAGAATTTACACTCCAAGTGATTTATTAAGTAAAACAATGAGGATCTTTCCCACTTGTAAAGGTGCAGGTTGCAATTTTAAAACCGCTGTCAAGATTTGAGTGTTTGCTCACCTCACTGATCCCTCCCTACCTCCCGTCAAGTACCAGTCTGACGGTGTGAGGACAGAGGGCGGGTCACATCTGTTCAGATTCTTTTGTTATTGAGTCCACAGATCACTTCACCTAGCTGCCTCCTTCAGGCCAGAGTGACAGAAAATTAAAACAAAACATTGCAAGCTCAACCTTTAAGCACCTGAGTCGGGGGTGATGTGCTGCCTTAACCAACAGGCTCAACACCCACAACACACTGCTGAGGGATCGGGACACTCACCTGGCAACTCTATAAGTGAGCTCATCGTGACAGACGCTTGATTTGCTTTATTGTTGTCTGTGTTTGTGCAGGATATGAGCGTTATAACGCCATGCGTGCGGATCCAGACCTGTGTTTCCTGGAAAGAGTGGGGAGGCCAGATGTGACAGCCCTGTCTGCTGATCAGGGAGGAGGAGTTGGAGGTGGAGGAGGATAGGAGGTGGAGGAGGATCAGGAGGTGGAGGATCAGGAGGTGGAGGAGGAGGGTCAGGAGGTGGAGGAGGAGGAGGGTCAGGAGGTGGAGGAGGGTCAGGAGAAGGAGGAGAAGGAGGAGGAGAAGGAGGAGGAGAAGGAGGAGGATCAGGAGGAGGAGGAGAGAGCGTCCCAGACACGGTAGAAAGGTACGTGTTCAGAAACACACGGTTCACACGCCTCACTGGGAACGCACGGGGGTCACTTTGCACGTCAGAATGCACCAGAACCATGTCCCCAAGCAGACCGAGCCATTAAAGGGACATTCCTGCTGAACTCCACAGCTGCTGCAGATGTGTGGGACGGTTGTTGACATGACTGAGGTGTCGTCAGTACTACGGACGCTCGCCACAGCAGAAAACACCACGATGGACATATGTTGTTCCAAAAGGTTGAGCCGTGTCCTTTAGTGTATGGAGTCTTTAAACAATCCAGAAGACAGGTGTGTTCCAGATGTGTCCGTCAGACCTTGTCCTGCGTCGTTGGGCGTGTCTTGGTGGCGCTGTAGCAGAAGCAAATGTTCAACTCTTCGTGTGTTCGGGGTGAGAATTCTGGTCAGACGTGAAGTCTGAGGCAGATTGGACGAACTTCTCTATTCTTCGTCTTCGAGGCCTCGTTGACTTCCTCACGCGGTTTGAGGTGAATGGATGTCGTACGCGGTGTACGATATTTCTGTTCAGGCCCTGATTCAACAACACGCGTCTGGGTGACGACCACTTCCTCTTTTTTGGCAAAACATCAAATTTGCCTCGCCGCCGCGGCCACATCCTCTGGCAAAAGCTCAAAAGCTTCGCACATGAACATCGCCCGTGTCTCTCAATGGTACGGCTCAAATATGAAGACGACCCGATCAAAGGGAGGCGGAGGAGCCCTCACAGGCGTGGAAACGACACAAACTAAGGCCAAAATCACATCCACCATTCAAAAGGGCGCCCCTCCCGTCTGACCTGGATTAAAGCGCCAGGAGACGGGTTTTTTTTTTTTTTGTTGTAGATTTTGGTACGTGGGGTAACCCCCATCTCAAACCACGAGGTGGCGCCATAGAGCCGTGGATTACGTCATTTCACACCTGACTTGAGGGATGTGATTTTCTCAACCGCTTGGACACGCTTTAATTAAAGGAATAAAAGTCTGCGCACATAAATGGTGCTGGAGAACAGAAGCCTGGTTGAGAGGAGGTCCAGGGTGTCTCCAGTGGTTCTCCAGAGATTCAATAAATTTGACTGGTTGTCGGGGGGAGCAGCCGTCCGTCGGGCCATGAGCTTCCTCCTTCAACGTCGCGTCTCAGCCGGGTTTCGGGTACTCGCGCGCGGGATACCGAACCTCATCCGCCGCCAACGAGGCTGCGGTCGACTCGCTGGTCCACCTGCGGGATCGTCCGAGCGTGCTGCAGGATATGAATATGGATGCAGCCGCCCGCCCTCTGCAGTGGTGTCGTTAATACAGATGTGTCAGCGGGCCGCGCCCCTTTAACGAGGACGAGGGTTTGGGCCTGCGTGGACGTGCTGCAGTCTTAGCTGGGGGGTTACTCACTGCAGGTCATTCGTTTTCCCTCCCTAGAGAATAAGGTTGTTTTGGGATGTTTTTAACTCAACCCCCCCAGGCTGTCTCCCCCTCTGTCCCCTCTGCCCCCCCCCCCACGGGGGGACGTCGGGTGTGTCTCATGTCGAGATGCCGTCACGCGTGTTCTAAACCGTTGACTTGTTCTTCCAGCGCGTCCAAGACGGAGGACGACGCTGAGAATAAAGCTGACGCAGGAGAAGACAAAGACGAGAGCAACAAGGTGAGCGCTGTGACGTGAAGCCCCGCCCCCCCGTCGGTCAGGTGATCACAGAGGAGCCACAGGACGTCCAGCAGGACGACGTCTGTCCGCAGATTCATGACGTTCTCGCCAAAACAAAACCGTTTCCGTGGATTTGTGACAACCGCTGATGCCGTTAACCCTGGTGTGTTTGTGTGCTCGTCGAGGGCGAGGACGGCTGCGGCGGCCCGGACGGAGCGGTCAAACCCGACAGCACCTGTTCAGGTGAGACGCGCGGGACTCGGCCGGAGCGCCCGCGCCCGCCCCGCCCCCGCCCCGCCAGACCCGATGTGGCTGTCGCTCACAGACACCCAGATGTCGGGGGAGCTGAGCTGCCAGGACGAAACGCTGGTCACCACGACGACCGCGGGGACCGGGACCGGCGTGGCGGCCCTGCACGTGATCCAGGCCCGGCCCCTCTGGCCCACGGGCCCCGCCCTCACCGCCCGCTTGCGCCGCCTGATCACGGCCTACCAACGCTTCGCGCTGCGCCGCGAGCCGCTCGTCCGCCACGACTTCCTGCTGCACGACGGCCTGGTGGGCTACGGCCTCGGGGGGGCGGGGGCGGCGCAGAGCGCGGGAGGCGGGACGCTGCCGTGGCAACTGAACGAGCAGCTGAAGCGCTGCTCGGTGGCGAGCGCCGAGGCCGACCCGCTGTTCCTGGAGTGGCAGAGGAGGTGAGCCAACGCCGCGTTTGCGCTTCCAGCTCGTGCGACGCTCGATCCGTTTTGTTCCCGGCGTCGCCGTGGCGACGGCGTGTCCACGGCGACGGTGCGACGGTCAGTCCGCGGTGTGTTTCATCCCAGCTGCACGTGATCAGGACCCTTTGGGGCAACAGGATGGATGGGAGCGCTCTGGCGTTCCCGTCTTAGTGGGCGGAGAAAGGGAGGAGGATGGACCCCAGACGGCGTCCGGATACGCGCGTGGCGCTGGCGTAAGCCCCCGGGAAACGCCACAGACGTGAGCAGGGCCGCTCCAACCAGTGGACTGTTGTCTGCCCGGCTGGGCCCCCCGTGTGAACGGACCCCCTGGTCCCGCCGGGGTCCAGGTCCACAGGACGTGCGCTGCTCCAGCCTCTCTGAGCTCAGCGCCTCTTCATCCTGAGAACATCCCGGCAGGGCGGGGCCCGGTCAGCTGTTGGGGGCTGATGATGACGACGATGATGAGGACGACTGGTTGAGCACCAGTTCTGACTGAAGCAGGTCGCTGGTTGGTGTGTGTGTTCCTGCTCCGTGTTGGAGGACAGAGGTTTAGAGGAGGTCCATCTGTGGAGGTTAAGCTTGTTTCTCTGAGGTGTCCCCTGAAGCGTCCCAGCTGAAACGAGCCCGTGCGAGTTTTCCTGAAGGTTGGTATGAAGCACCAATCTGTTGTCCTTCTTGTTACAGGTGGACCCGTCGAGAGCAGGCAGACTTTTATCGCACCGTGTCGTCCTTCGGGGTTGTGTACGACACCGACATGAAAGCCTTTGACTGGTCCCAGTTCAGAGTGCTGGCCCGACTGGAGAGGAAGACAGACGAGAGCTTGGAGAGATACTTCAACTCGTTTGTGAACATGTGCAGGACAGCCTGCAAACTGCCCCCCAGGAAGGACGAAGGTACGCTCGACTGCCGCAGTAGGTGGGGTTTGTTAATTAGACCGGATGCTGGAGGTTCCCTCTACCTCCGGCTTTGAAACGCCCGCGTTCACGTTCAGGCTCCTCTTGGAGTCCTCCCCGTGGGAGTTCCTCTCCTCTCTCCTCGGTGGTGCCTTCGCAGCGGTGTGACTTTCCCTGTTGTTGCAGTGGTGGATCAAGCCGTGTTCGTTGAGCCTCTGACGGAAGAGCGAGCAGCGCGGACTCTCTACCGCATCGAGCTGCTGCGCAAGATCAGAGAGCAGGTGTGTAGAGAGGGGCGCGTGTGTGTGTGTGTGGGGTCAGTGTGCGTGTGTGTGTGTGTGTGTGTGTGTGGGATCAGTGTGTGTGCGTGTGTGGGGTCAGTGTCATGTGTGTGTGTGCGTGTGTGGGGTCAGTGTGCATGTGTGTGTGCGTGTGTGTGGGGTCAGTGTGCGTGTGTGTGTGTGTGTGGGGTCAGTGTGCGTGTGTGTGTGTGCGTGTGTGGGGTCAGTGTGCGTGTGTGTGTGCGTGTGTGTGTGGGGTCAGTGTGCGTGTGTGTGTGTGCGTGTGTGGGGTCTGTGTGTGTGAGTGTGCGTGTGTGGGGTCAGTGTGCGTGTGGGTGGGGTGTGTGTGTGTGTGGGGTCAGTGTGCGTGTGTGTGGGGTCAGTGTGTGTGTGTGTGTGTGTGTGTGTGTGTGTGGGGTCAGTGTGCGTCGTACCGTAGGTGCAGACAGACGCGTTGGTGCTCACACCTGCCTGTCTGACCTGTGTCCCCCCTCAGGTTCTCCACCACCCGTTGATCTCGGCGCGCCTCCAGCTGTGCCGCCCCTCCCCCTACCTCCCTCACTGGTGGGAATGTTGCAAGCACGACCGCGACCTCCTCATCGGGGCGGCCCGCCACGGCCTGAGCCGCACCGACTTCTACATCCTGAACGACCCCCAGCTGAGCTTCCTGGAGAGCCACAGGAACTTCACCAGAGGGCGCCAGTCTCACTTTCACACCCAGAGTCACCACCACCCGAGCATCTCGTCCTCCTCCTATGCCTCCTCCTCCTCGTCCTCCTTGCATTCCCAGCTGCCCCACTGCTGTCTGTACGAGCCGGGGCTCATGCGCCACTCCCCCCAACCCCCCGAGTATCCTCACCAGGCTGCCCACCACCAGCAGCACCAGCCCATGTCCTTGTCGGTCCCCTCTCCGTCGTCTTCTACCTCCTCTCATCTCCACCCGACGCCGCTGGACGCCCACAGTTCTGCCTCGCCGGGTCTGGGAATAGTCCCCGGGTCACAGGGGGACTTCCTTGACTGTCCTCCTCTGGATGAGACTATGGAGCTGGGTTCTCTGCACCATGATGCCATGTCTGCAGACGCCTTGCACAGCGGGAAGGTCTCTAAAGACACCCTCAACGGCTTCCCTTTCAATTCTGCTGCAGGGGGTCAAAGCATGCTCAACTCTTACGGTGTAGGAGGGGCAGACCTCGACTCAAAACTGAGGAGCGACGTTCTTGTTGGTGAGCAGGGCTTCTCGGAGGAGACCGGGCTGCTGGCGCCGTCGGTGGAGCTGGATCAGCTGCAGGTGAGCACATTTGTGCGTGTGTGATCCGTGTGGGGGACGGTGGCGCCGGCGTGGCCTTTCTCGCCGTTAACAAGGGTCCTCCGCTCACGCAGGCTCCCTGGGATGGGACGGACCACTCCAGCCCGGCTCACCACATGTTCAATGAGTCCGACCCCATCCTGGGACCCTCCACCCTGGAGGCCGACTTCCTGGAGGAGGACAACGAGGAGGCCCAGGGCCGGCACAGAGGGGAGGAGGAGGGGGGGACCCTGGAGGAGTGCCTCGGCCTCCCGCCCTCCTCCCCCACCTCTCACCCTTCCGCGGGAGACTCTGTCGAGCCGCTGTCCTCCAGTTACATGCTCTTCAAGGTTTGTTTCGGGTCCAGGCACGTTGTTGAACAAGCATGTGTATTGATACACCACACAGACAAGTACACTCACACACAACTACACACGCGCAGCTACACCGACTACAAGTGGACCCGTCCTGGGTCAACGTGCTGGTGCTGCAGGAGGTCACGTCCTACACCTCCAGGGCTGATTGAGTACGCCAGCTTTTCAGGGCTGATATGAGCGTGGTGTGTGTGTGTGTGCGTGTGTGTGTGCAGGACATCAGTGTCAGTGAGGAGCCCAGCACAGACCAGACCGATCTGTCGGCCAGCTCCCCGCCACCTTACGTGCCCCCGCCCCCGCTTCCTCTGTCCGACATCACCGCCCACGAACCTCAGGACGGGCTGAGTCATTCTGATGAAGGAGGGCAGGAAGGGAGCGGCGCGTTTGAGTTTGATGAGAAGGACGGAGCAGTGCAAGACTTGTCCAGGGCTGAACACATGGACACCAGCCTGGAGGTGCAGGACTCCCACATGGACCCAGGTACCAGCAACAGGCCCCAGTGTCTTCACGTGCACTGACATTTGAACAGTTCCATCGCTCTTAATGAGCTTTAATCACTGCAGCAGGTCTCTACTGATCATTGGTTACAAGAAAAACTAATGATCACCTGCTGCGATCTCGGGTTTAACGACCGCCTCCTGATCCTTCATTTTCTGAACGCTTAATGGCTGATAACATTTGGGTCTTTTACTGATGACTATTACACTCTGACGTTGGCTGCTGTTGTTCAGAAGTCAGCGGAGGTTTTCTGTGTGTTTAAAATGTATTATTGAGCGCAGCACATGTCCAAAATGAACCAAAGTCAATGTTTCTCCTCTGAGGTCTCAGTATTTCCACTTCTTCTACATGGATCTCTTGATTCTTTGCTGTAAACACTCAAAGATACGAACGTACGTAAGTCTTGAATAGCCTTTAAGCTTGAACATCTCGCTGGTTTGTTGTCACAGATCCAGATCAGAGTTTGGCGGTTTTGACCACTCCCACGGACTCGCCGCAGGTAGTTGAGCTTGTGGTTGAGACGAGCTTGGCGGACGAGGACAAGAAGATGGAGGTGTCGCCACAGCTTTCTCCCAATCTGCAGGAGAGCTTTGAGCAGGCAGAGCACAAGGACGAGTTGTCACAAGACGTGCGTCCTTTTTTTGGGAAGCTGGAAGGGGAGGAAAGCTTTGTATGTCCAGAGTCCATCCAGGAACCCGGGGAGCACGTGGAGGGTCTGATCTTGTATCAGACGATGGAGGAGGACACGCAGATGGAGAAGACAACAGGAGACATCGTGGAAGCAGCGGGAGATCCAGAGAATTCCATTAAGACGGCTCCAGCGTGTCTTCCGGAGCAGGTGGAGGAGATGGTGGAGAGGCAGATGGACCACGAGCCCTTCATGGACGTCTCCATCGTTCAGCCTTGCCATGAAATGACGGGAAAGCCCGTTGAGCACCTGGACGCCAAAGCGACCGTGATGGAGCTGGAGAGCATTTATTCTGGGTACACGCAACACTCCAGCCCCGCTGCCTCCAGCGCGACCCCTCCCATCACGTCCCTATCGGACCAGGGTGCCGAGGGGGTCAAGGTGGAGGTCTCCGTGGACGAGGAGACCTACGAGATGGTGGCGGAGGACGGGAATCTGCTGCCGGGCATCATCAAATGTGAGAACAGGACTTTGTTGCACGATCAGAGCAGCAAAGACGACGACGAGCTCCCGCAGAGTGACACCGAGATGACCCCCGCGTCCCCCCCGAACACGAAGCCCTCGCCCGCCGACGTTCTCCTGTCGTCGGACGGCAGCTGCCAGAACAAACGGGAGGAGCTGCAGCTGCCGGTCAAGACGGAGGAGACCACGAGGGAAGCTGGCGAGGACGTGTATCCTGACAGCTCGGACGTCAAACCGGGGAAGTTCCTGTCTGTGAAGGCGGAGGGCGTGGTCCCCAAGGAGGAGCAGCTGGACTACCCCATCAAAGCTGAAGAGCTCGACACCAAAGCCGAGTTCCTCGGCGTCTCGGTGAAGCCGGAGAGCTTGGACGGCAAACCCGACGTGTACTCGGCCTTTTCGGACGACACCAAGCTCAAGATGGAGACCAAACCGGAGGACCTGGAGCTGGCCTACCCCGACAGCTCCGAGGAGAAGTGCAAGGCCAAAGCGGAGCCTCTGGAGTTCACCCTACCGGACGTCAAGGCCAAGGTCAAGCAGGAGCTGCTGGAGGCCGACAGCACCGTGCTGACCCCGAAGCTCGAGCAGAGCGACGGGCTGGTGGACGCCGCGGCGAGCCTGGGGGCCAAAGGTCAAGCCAAGAAGCCGAGTACGGCAGGTAAGGTGATCAGACTGGGGCTGGGGCCGCGCTCAGGTGCGTCCTGAAAGAACCGTTGCGTTTGTCACTGTTTGCTTATTTTCACTCAAACACACCGCGGCGGTTTGGCTTCAGACGCGTCCTGGTTTCTGTCCCGGGGGGCGTCTCTTACGTCCCCCCGGCGTCGTTCGGTCTGAGTCTGCGACCTGAACGAGCTTCACGATAAAGATGAAGTCACGTCCATCCGTCAGGACGCGCAGCACTCAGCAGATCAAAGACACTAGCTCGGCGTTAGCGTTTCCCTCCGTGCTCGTTAAACGACCCGCGCTGACGTAACGCTCGTGTCCTCTAACGTGATAACGGACCCGCCTCTCCCCTGGACTGTTCTTGTCGTCGAAGGTTACGCGAGCAGGTTTGCGGCGCCCGTCTGTGAGAACGACTGCCACCACGACGCCAAGGAGCCCACCATCGCTCAGCTGCTGCAGGAGAAGACGCTTTACTCCTTCTCGGAGTGGCCGAAGGTACCGTGTTTGTGCTGCACACGTTTGAGGACCTGCTCACTCAGCCCTGCTCTGCGTGGCGTGGGAGGAACGGAGAGTTCAGCGCCGCTTGAGTTTGAGCGTTTAAAGGGCCGTTTTACGTAAACCCTCTTTCTCGGGTCTTTAGTCTGTACATTCGTGCCCCTCTCATCCCCGTAGATGTCAGCTTCAACATCCATTTCACTGTTCAGTAAACTGTCTCAGTCTTGTGACTCTAAAAGCTCCTCTTTGAACTTCCGCCCTACTGTTACATCACAGTTGGGTTGGGTAATAATAATGATGGGTAGCTCCTCCCACACAGCCACAGCCACCTGCGCCAATGTCACAGGTGTCGGAGTTCGGTCCTCGAGGGCTGGGATCGGGCCAGGTTTTCTGACCTACCAGGTGGATCTACCTGGTGGAAATCTGATTTCTGAAGAGAGAAATCTGAAGAGAGTGGAAATCTGAAAACCTGGCCCGGTCCCAGCCCTCCAGGACCGAACTCCGACACCCCTGGCTACGTGAAGCTATCCTCAGGCCTTCGCCTCAGGGGAAGAGATGGGCGGGGCCACATAGTTTGTGGGCGGGGCAATGAGCATATGTGGGCGGAGCTCCCAGTAGCTTGTTAACACTCGGAGAGTGTTCTACCCATCTGTCCATCATCAGGAAGGTCCCCCTACATGAGCCTGGTCCTGCTCAAGGTTTCTTCCTGTTAAAGGGGAGTGTTTCCTTGCTACTGTTGCTTGTCTGGGGTTAGGTCCTGGGATCCTGGAAAGAGCCTTGAAACAATTTTGATTGTATAAGATGCTATATAAATAAAGATTGATTGATTGAGAGAGTCAAAGCGTCTGTTCTGAGCAGGGCTGTACCGCTGGACCCCTCCAATGGTTTCATTTGGACCCTGGAGAGTCACCAGCGGTGTTCCCGGGCCTCTTGAAGCTCTGCTGATGTCCCCTTGTCTCGTTGCTCCCCGCAGGACCGGGTCATCATCAACCGCCTGGACAGCATCTGCCACGCCGTTCTGAAGGGCAAGTGGCCGTCGTCGAGCGAGCAGTACGACTCGGCGGGCTCCCTGGCCGCCAGCTCCTGCTTGGCCAACAGCCTAGCCCAGCACCAGCACCACCGGGCCTCCTTCCTCGCCACGCCGGCCTCCGGCTCCATGGCGGGTCAGGCCCGGGTCCAGCAGGCCGGCGCCGGCCTGGCCTTCTCCATCCCCCCTCCTCTCACCAGGCTGCCCAAGGTGAGGCCTGCTCCTTCACACCTCGTTTGTTCCTGTCCATATTGACCTCCACGACCTCGCTGCCTGGTGTACAGTCTGGCAACGCCCCATTTAGACCTTTAAGAACAAAGCAAACAGGATCAAAGACAAACATTCTGAATTTGGAGAATCCTCCAAAAGTAGAAAACTCCTGTTGCTGATGGGGAAGAATCGAGACCCAGAGCGTCGTCCTGTGGTCTCGTCTGTGTGTGAATTTGGTATTAAACTTGCTGCTATCAGACCAGGAGGGCGTGGTGCGCAGCTACACCAGTGGTCCGGGGAAGTTCCTGTCTGGGCGTGGACCGGTACCAGTCCGTGCATCAACTGGTACCGGGCCGCCAAGAAATAATTGATTATTTCCGTTGTGTTTATTATCTGAGTCTGAACAGTCTTTTATTTTGAAAAACGACCGGATTCTCTGGGTTACTTGAGCACCAAAAGCATCAAAATGAGTAAAAAACAGACGTGGAAGTTTATTTTGAAGGGGAAAAGGCCCAGATTTAGATTTAGACTTGACATATAAACAACCTACGTGCCAACCGATGACACAGAGGTGATGACCGCGGGTCTACGGGACGGCGCCAGCCCTAACGCGGCGTTTTTAACGGTGTTCCGAAGTCGCGACGGTGTAGCCAGGTGTGATCGCTCGTGCCCGCTGTCTTCTGTGTCTGTCCATTTGTATGTTAAATAAAGCCACCATCTCTCTCCCATCTGTCTACCCCTCACCCACCCTGTCCTGGCAGTACATGCAGAGGGGCGGGGCATGTGGCCGCGGCGCCTGGCGCCTTACCTCCCTGCCTTTCTTACAGGAGAGGCTCGTGGCTCCGCCCTACCTGTCCGACCTCAAACAGCCTGGAGGTCGGCGGGCCTTCGACTACGAGGCCGTCGCCGCCGCCGCCAAGGTGCTGGCGGGAAAAGCCGGCTCCCCGTGCCCCCCCGCCACCACCAGCGGCGGCGGCGCCCCGGCGGCGGCGGCGCCCGCCTCTCAGCAGGCAGGAGGCGTGATGATGAACGGCTGGCAGGAGTCCGCCATCGACCTGACCAAGGCGAGCGGAGAGATCAGCACCACGAGCGGCGGCGGCGGGGCCGCGGAAGCCGCGGCGTCGGGCGACGGCGGGGGCCCGAAGCTGCCGCCGCCCCCCCCCATCGCGGCGCCGCTGGCGGGCTGCGTGGGGATCGACATGGCCGGGATCCTGCAGGCGGGGCTCATCCACCCGGTGACGGGACAGATCATCAACGGGAGCCTGAGGGCCGACGACTCGCTGAGGAGGAGGCGGGGCCGCAGGAGAAACGTGGAGGCGCTCTACTCCGAGTTCGCCAAGAGCCGAGGCCTGCACGTGCCCGACGCCAAGGTGGGTGGAGGGCCGCTGTGCACGGAGGCGGGCGTGGGCGTGACGAGCCGTCGTTGAGTAACCGTTACAGATGCAGTGTGACGACGATCTGATCTGAATAAACAAAGGGAGATACATCAAAGGAAGCTCCCTGGCTGGGTGAAAGATCAAAGGCGGAGGGTGTGCTGCAGCCAGCGCACCGCCCAGGTACCCTTGAGCCAAGGTACCGACCCCCCCACTGCCAAACCCCTCCTGTGAGGAGCCTCTTCCAACACAAACAGAAAATGAATCAATTATGCAAATGAAGACATTATTTAATTCCTCAGGGGAAGAACTTTAATACAAACGGTATCAAAAGGTGATTCTGAGGAATTTACCTTTGATGGTAAAACATCTGATCTGAGACATTAGTTATCCATTTACTGGGTGGTACTAACTGGTTTCAGCCCTGAAATAACATCCTGGTTGATCAGCAGCTTGTTCCTTTAATGTCTTTGTTCTTGTGTAGCGTTCTCAACAGATCTATTCCCGATCCTGCCGGGTCTTCCTTCCTACCAGCTCCAACAGTTTCCCCCTGGTAGGACGGAAGACCCGGCAGGATCAAGGAATTGATTTAGTACGGGACCATCCAGATGCCAACAGCTGGACTTAAAGTTATTTGTTGTAGTTTTAACATCAAGAAAAAAAATATAGTTAGAAAAAGACACTTTCTAAGTGTGTGTGTGTGTGTGTGTGTGTGTGTGTGTGTGTGTGTGTGTGTGTGTGTGTGTGTGTGCGCGCAGGGCCGTGTGGAGGGGATGAGCCACTCCTCCGTGTCCTCCTCCACCTCCTCCCCGACCCCCTCTCCCTCGGAGCGCCCCGCCGGCCCCCCCACCCCCTCCTCCACGCCCACCCCCGCCCAGACGCCCCCCCAGCCAGAGATCGTGGCCGTGGACAGGGAGGCGGCCAGCAAAGGCCTGATGGAGTGGCTGAGACAGAACCCGGGCTACAGCATGGACCTGCCCACCTTCACCCACGTACGCCCACGCTCTCACCCCCCTCCCCTCCCCCAAACTGGTTTGGACCCCCCCTCACCCAGCTGTCTCTGTCTCCAGTCTGGAGCTGGACTGTTGCAGGGATTCGTGGAGCGGCCGAAGCAGAGGAGGCACCGCTGTAAAGACCCCACCAAGCTGGACATCAACACCCTGACGGGGGAGGAGAGGGTTCCTGTGATCCACAGAGGCACCGGACGCAGAGTAAACACACACTAACACGCTCATACACACTCACACACACACTCACAGACACTCACACTCACACACACACACACACTAATGTTGAGTAATATCAAGCCCCTAGGAGTAAAGTTCTAACACACGGCTCATTATTCTGCTCCCCAACGCTCCGTAACGCTCCCCAACGCTCCCCAACGCTCCGTAACGCTCCCCAACGCTCCCAACGCTCCCCAACGCTCCGTAACGCTCCGTAACGCTCCCCAACGCTCCCCAACGCTCCCTAACGCTCCGTAACGCTCCCCAACGCTCCGTAAAGCTCCCCAATGCTCCCCAACGCTCCGTAATGCTCTCCAATGCTCCGTAACGCTCCCTAACGCTCCGTAACGCTCCCCAACGCTCCCCAACGCTCCGTAACGCTCCGTAACGCTCCCCAACGCTCCGTAACGCTCCGTAACGCTCCCCAACGCTCCGTAACGCTCCCCGACGCTCCGTAACGCTCCCCAACGCTCTGTAACGCTCCCCAATGCTCCGTAACGCTCCCCAATGCTCCCCGACGCTCCGTAACGCTCCCCAACGCTCCGTAAAGCTCCCCAACTCTCCCTAACGCTCCCTCTGTCCCGTTCCCCAGCTGGGCGGCGCCATGGCCCCCGCCATCAAGGAGCTGTCCAGGTGGTTGGACGCCAACGCCGAGTACTACGTCGCTCCGGACTGGTGCGAGGTGGTCAAGCACTCGGTGAGTATCGGCACCATCGCCGCCTCTGCCCGCGTTCCCGTGGTTCTCACCCCCCCCCCCCCCACAGGGTTACCTGCCCGAGGCCAAGTTCTCGCGCATCCTGACGGAGCCGGTGAACAGAGACCTGGGCTCGCGGCGGCGTGGGCGGCGGCCTCGCAGCGAGATGCCCAAGCCCCTCCTGTCGGTGTCGGAGGGCGCGGCGGGCCTGGCCTCGCCGCTCTTCATGAACGGCAGTCTGATGGACTCCATGGTCACCATGCAGAACCTGCGCGGCGGCATTCCCGGGATCCCCATCTCCGGGATCATGGCGGCCGGGTTCCCGCACGGCTTCACGGCGGCGGTCCAGGCGGGGGCGGTGGGCGCCTCGGCGGACGGCGCCAAGAACGGCCTCAACATGTTGCCCATGATGCTGCAGAGCATCCCGCACCCGCACGGCGCCGCCCTCCCGCAGCACGCCATGTTCAGCGTCGGCGCCATGATGGCGCACACGCCGCCCCCGGCGCCCTCGCCGTCCGCCGCCTCCTCCTCCTCCTCCTCGCTGCCCGCCGAGAAGGTCGGCGGCGCCACCGCGGCGTCCACGCCCGAGGCGGCCAGCCCCTCGTCCACCACGGCGGCGGAGAGCGGGGCCTCGTCGGGCTCCGACGGAGGCGAGAAGGGGCGGGGCCAGGACGAGGCCAGGGCGCCGGGGGGCGCCGAGGCCGCCGCCGCCGCCGTCATCAGCTCCACCAGCAGGGCGCACGTGGGCGCGGCCATCGGGGCCGGCGCCGGCAGCCACATCACGTTCAACCCCTTCCTGATCCCGGGCATGTCGCACGGCCTGCTGTACCCACATATGTTCTTACCTCACGGCGGCATCATGGCGCTCCCCGCCATGCCCCCCGGGGCCGTGGACGGCCCCCAGAGCAGCCCCAAGCGCCGGAGGAAGAGGGCGCGGGAGGAGGGCGAGAGAGAAGAGGAGCGCGAGAAGGCGGCGGCGGCGGCGGCGGCAGCGGCGGCGGTGGCGGCGGGCGAAGACAGCCAAAGTACAGTCAACGCCAGCCCCGCCCCCTCCTCGTCGCCCCCCGCCCCCCCCTCCGCCTCGGCGTCTCCGGCCGAGGGACGGGAGGACGGGGGGCGCGGCCAGGCCGCGGCGCGGGAGGGCGAGGACAGGCCGGAGGACGGGGAGGAGGGGAGTCCGGACTCTGAGGAGCAAAGACAGGAGGGGGTGAGGAGGGGGGAGAAGGAGGGGGGAGGAGAGGATGCGTAGGAGGGCGTGTACAGGACTGTGTTCCCGTTCCTCCACCAGTGTAAAGTTTGTGCCGTGTCTGTCTGCCAACATGTAAAGACTTTTATTATGACGCTAACTAATAACGATTATATCCACATCCGTTCTGTTGACCCCCCCTCCCTCCCCCCGACTCCCCCCCCCTCCCCCACGCTTGTACAGAGGTAGCCTGAACCGTGGTCATCGGCCCATTTCACCCCCCCCTTCCCCTCCTGCGCCATCCAGAGAACCCAGACGGGCTCCGGCGGCCCCTTTGATCCCAAACCCGGAGATCAAAGCGACCCCCGCCGGAGGGTTCCGGGCGGCGGGGGAGCCGGGTCGGCCCCGCCTGGTGTCGCCCCTCCCGCAGTGTTCCTGGGGGACGTTGAGGACGTCCCCACATCAGCTCCACGACTGAACCTTCGAACAAAGGACGTTCTCGCTCCGCTCCCCACAGCAGCGAACAATCATGAGATTATTTATTCATTATTTTGGACCCCCCCCACTCCCCCCCGACTCCCCCCACTCCCCCCCGACTCCCCCCTGCCGGTGAGGAGCGCCTCCGCCCAGCAGGGGGCGCTACGGTACCGCAGCAGGGAGGGGGGGTGCGCTTCTGAAGCGTCCCAGACGGGGGGGAGGGAGCTCCGGGGGGGCGGGGCCAATCGGTACCCAGGGAGGACGCCCTCTCTCCCCCGCCGTTGTGGTCGATCATGTGATCGCTGAAAGGGAAAAGTTACTTTTTAGAGAGGGTGGAGGGGGAGGGGGGGTCCGAACGCTCGCTGCTCTTCTTCTTTTCCTCCCTTTTGTTTTCAACACTTCACGAGCGAGCGGCGCGTCGAGGTCGTCCCGCTGTGTCGAGCGTCTTGTACTGTAAAACGATGCGAGTTGCTGTTACGTCGGGGGCCCCCCACGGGCCCCCCACGGGGCCCCCCACCCCACGGGCCCCACGCCCCCCCCCGGGGCCTCCTGTCCAGTCTTCTGTTCACGTCACCCTTCGGTCTCGTTTTCGCCCAAGAGAACATCATTTTTGCACAGCGTCTTTTTGTGAATGTTAAGTGTGTGTGTGTGTGTGTGTGTGTGTGAGTGTGTGAGAGAGAGAGAGAGAGAGAGAGAGAGCGTGACATTGGGAGGGATCTGTGTGTGCATGCATGCGCACACCTTTATTGTGAAGGTCTGTTCTTTCTGTCACTTTTATGTTCCACTTCCTTTCACTTCCAGGTCACATGACTTGTTGGGGAACACTCCTTGCCTTGTCACAGGTCGTGGCCACGTGTAATTTATTACTTTTTATTTCTCTTTTTGCCAAACTCTCACCAAATATCGCTTCCTTTCTGTCTTAATTTGGCGGTGTGTTGTGGAGGAGTTGCCTTATTTAGCTGCGCTCTTATTTGTACCGCCGTTCCGTTGCATCTCCATTCAGAGGCGTCGCCAGTACGCGCCCCCCCCCACGCCGGCGGCGCCGACCCCCGACGGTCCAAAACACTATAGAAGAAACCCGTGGGCGTCCCCTAAAGCACAAAGGAGAGAGAGGAAGAGCCGTTTCCTGACCAGTGCCTCTGAAGCTCGCCCCTTCAGCCGCGTTTGCACAACCCGCCGCCGCCGCTCGCAGTCCGGACGACGGCTCCGTTAAAGGGAAACCCGCCGGGGGGGGTTTGGGGCGTCCGTCGCCACGGTAACGAGCCTCCTGCAGCTTTCCTTCAAAACGCACGAGCGGGGAGACGTGGAGTCGCGCAACAATCATGTTTTTCTTTTAGACTTCGATCGGCCCGAGGAGCACCCAAACAATCAAAGGTCAAAGGTCAAGTTCTTCTGCGGGTCCTCTTTGTTCTCCCGATTATTCCGACAGCCCGAGCGGCGTTCCCACGTCCGCGGTCGTGGGCCTTGAGGGCTCCCCGAAGCTGGGGGGTGTCTGCGGGGCCCCTGAAGGCTGCAGGAGGGTCAGGCCCACATCGGGAGCGCCAGCACTCTCCCCGGAGCTCGGCCCGTTTCCTCACGCGTCTGCTAGTTGAACCCGGGCCCGCGGGCCCCGTGGGGCGAGGCGGGGGCCGGGGGCCGGGGTGAGGGCGTGTTTTGGGAGATGAGTGTTTGTTGTTGGGCCAGATGTTTCTCTGCAGCTGTGTTTAAGGACACGTAGGTGGATGGTTAGTTCCTCACCTCCTTTAACAGTGTTCCCTCTTTTTATTAATGTTGGTAATCTCATAATAATGTATTTATTGTATAGTTCTTTGTTGTCTCATGACGATCGTTGGACTTGACCCCTCAATGAAATACATAAAAACTCATTTTTTCTGAAACCTTCTTGTGTTTGTGGCCGCGCTCCCCTGCTTCTCAGTCACACCTCCACCTTCTGGGTCCAGGCCCGGCGGTGGGACAGACCAGAATAACCAGGTTCTGGTTGGGTAGGGGGCTGGGGGGGGGTCAGAGCTTCCCAAGCCAGACCCCCCCCCCCAGGGTCAGAGAGCAGACCCCCAAGGTAAGTCTGGGAATGGTCCGGTCCAGGCTCCGGTCCAGGTCCAGGTCCGGTCCACCTGTCTCTCAGGTGTGGGCGGTCCTTAAACGCGGTCGTTCTTCGCCACCCCACACGAGTGGTTGGAAGGTCGTAGGAAGGTCAGACCGGAGCTTCTCTCCTCAACACAAACCTACGAGACTTAAACTTTGAAACAACTTTGTAAATCTCTTAACGATTACACGCGTCTAATTTGCACTACGACCTGTCTGTAAATATGAACCATATTACAACTAAAAATTAGGCTTTAAGATACTGAAAAATTCCTAATTAAACATGTTGAACACGTGTACGCACGACTAAGAATATACAAAAAAAGGAATTCTTTAGTACTTCATCTAAAAGTGAAAAATGAATGTTTGTGAGTTTCATCACGCGTGCACCAACGCTGGTGTTTGATCAGCCGTGTGTTTATTGTGAGGGAACTCTAGAATAATAAAGAGTCTTCCGTTTGAGCTCAGACTGCTGATGGGAGTGAAAACGGTTCTGGTTTCAGAGGACAGTTGGACCTTAAACCTTCACTCCCACATGGAGCAGATGTTCAGATGGACCCTCCTCTGGCTCTGAGAACCTTTATCTGTGTCACACAGTTGATCTGGGCTCCTCCAGACCTTCACGCTCGCTCGTTCTGTGCGCATGTGATCATCCAGGTGATCCAGGTGTGTCCACCGTTTCTCCTCTGAGGTGGTCTCAGGTCATCTAGGTCTTCCTCTCATAGTTCACGCTGAGCTGAAGCCCTCTATCAGACCACCAGAGTCCAGGGACAGAGGAGCACCTTGAAGGTTTCAGTCACCCAAGGTTCAGGGCCACCTCCAGAGGTCCAGGTTCAGCATGACTGTGTGTGTGTGTGTGTGTGTGTGTGTGTGTGTGTGTTCCTCCCAGATCGGTTGAAGAAAACAAAGTGGGACCCTCCGAGAACGACCGTCTGTCAGCAGTGTTTCCACACGAGGGAGCACCTCACCGTCGGGTGCACGCGGCCCCTCAGAGGCTCAGGGGGGCGAGTTAACCCCCCCGAACCCGAGTGAGAACATGAATGGACACGACAAATATCGACCGTGTACCATCGGGTCATGAAAGGCTGCGAGGACGCAAACCATCGACACGTGTGACGAAACCATCGACCGAAAGATCTGAAAACAACGTTTGTGCACTGATAACTGTGTCACTCTCCAAACCTTTGGCCATGGCTTCACACACACACACACACACACACACACACACCCTCGGGCTGACCGATAAGCGGTCGAGCCTCTGTCAGTCAGCCAATAAAAACAGGCCAGTTTACGTCACCGACCAGTTTGACAGCATTTATCAGAGAAATTCTTCAGTCAAGTCAAAGGTCAACCTCAGAAACTATTGAGTGTTTCCCTCAGAAACTGTTGAGCTGTGTGTGTGTGTGTGGGGGGGGGGGTGTCAAAAACATGTTTTGTTCTGTCACACACGATAAACAGGCGGCGAAAACCGGTTCGTCTCAAGACGACGCTTTATGTAACGCTGGTTAAAGATAAACCGACCAACGTCATCGGGCATGTCACACATGCAGGTTCATGCAAATATCTCCGAGGACACCCCCCCCCCTCCACCCCCCCACGCCTCCTGATCTTGGACTCCCTCAGCTATAAGAAGAGCAGCTCTTGGGTCTGTGCAGGCGTCCGAAGCAGCCGAGCTTTGATGAGCACCGACCCTGAAAGCTCTCTACTCTCCAGGCAGCTTAAGGTAAGCCCAGCGTCCACAGGTAGAGCCGGGGGGGACGGATGGGGGTTCATGAGCGTCTCCTGAGGGCCACTGGAGGACCTGAGCCCACCTGAGCCTCTCCCCGTCTCCACAGAACCCCCCCAACCGACCATGCCTCCTCAGCATCAGTCCCAGAACCAGAGCAGCCCCCGGGTCCTGCAGGGTGACCTCCGGGCCCTCAGCCCCGCCGTCAGGAAGTTTGTGGAGTCCAGCGTGGCTTTGTGTCAGCCCGACTCCCTCCACATCTGCGACGGCTCGGAGCAGGAGAACCGGGTCATCCTGGCCCAGCTGGAGGAGCAGGGCATGATCAAGAAGCTCCCCAAATATGACAACTGGTAGGTTGAGCTCCAGGGGAGGGGGTAGACAGAAGGACCAGCTGTTCTTGACACGTGGGTTCCCTCCTGCAGCTGGCTGGCCCGCACCGACCCTCGGGACGTGGCCCGCGTGGAGAGCAAGACGGTGATCGTGACACCGGAGCAGCGCAGCGCGGTGCCCCTACCCCGGGACGCTGGCACCGGCAGCTTGGGCCGCTGGATGTCCCCAGAGGAGTTCGCCAAAGCCAAAGCCCAGCGCTTCCCCGGCTGCATGGCAGGTGAAGTGTTGGAGCCCAGCTGGGGAAGAAACCCACGTCTGTAACAGACTGTACAACTCTAACAACCCTCTGACCCCCCAGGCCGGACCATGTATGTGATCCCCTTCAGCATGGGCCCTGTCGGGTCCCCCCTCTCCAAGATCGGGGTGGAGCTGACGGACTCTCCGTACGTGGTGGCCAGTATGAGGGTGATGACCCGGATGGGGGCGGCCGTGCTGTCCGCCCTGGGAGGGGGCGACTTTGTCCGCTGTCTGCACTCCGTCGGGTGTCCTCTGCCTCTGAAGAGTACGTCGGCACCACCCGGCCGAGGTCGCCCGTCGAGCCCGTAGGTGGAATCCAGGACTGACTCTGCTCTCTTTCAGAGCCACTGATCAACAACTGGCCCTGCAACCCCGAGCAGACGCTCATCGCTCACGTCCCGGATCAGCAGGAGGTCGTGTCCTTTGGAAGCGGCTACGGCGGAAACTCGCTGCTCGGGAAGAAGTGTTTCGCTCTGCGCATCGCGTCCCACATGGCCCGGCGGGAGGGCTGGCT
Source organism: Lagocephalus sceleratus (assembly GCA_911728415.1). NCBI lineage: Eukaryota > Metazoa > Chordata > Actinopteri > Tetraodontiformes > Tetraodontidae > Lagocephalus > Lagocephalus sceleratus. Next base: position 999,176 of record CAJVRN010000141.1, read on the forward strand.
GGCTGAGCACATGCTGGTAAGAGTACAGACGAGCGGGAATCGCTTCAATAAGGTCGTCTGTCATTCACGATCCACCTGTCTTAGATTCTGGGGGTCACAAATCCTGCCGGGGAGAAGAAGTACATGGTGGCGGCCTTCCCCAGTGCCTGCGGGAAGACCAACCTGGCCATGCTCTGCCCCTCGCTGCCGGGCTGGAAGGTTGAGTGCGTGGGCGACGACATAGCCTGGATGAAGTTCGACAAACAAGGTGAGAGCCTCGCTCGTTCGTAGCGACAATACAAGTCCTCTGCGCCCCACTGCTAACCCCCCCCCCGTCACCGTAGGGACTCTACGTGCCATTAACCCCGAGAACGGCTTCTTCGGGGTGGCGCCAGGCACCTCGGCTAAGACGAACCCCAACGCAATGGAGACGGTGTTGAAGAACACGCTGTTCACCAACGTGGCCGAGACCAGTGATGGTGGTGTGTACTGGGAGGGCATGGACCAGCAGCTCCCCGACGGGGTGACCGTCACCTCCTGGAAGAACAAGCCCTGGGGGCCCCAGGACGGTACGGCTCGGCGTCCAGAAGACGACCGTCCGGATGAGACACGTTCGTCAGGCGACTGATCATCCTCTCTTCCACCAGGCGAGCCCAGCGCTCACCCCAACTCACGCTTCTGCAGTCCAGCTGACCAGTGTCCGATCATCGACCCGCTGTGGGAGTCCCCAGAAGGCGTCCCCATCGAGGCCATCGTCTTCGGAGGGCGCAGGCCCGAAGGTAACCCAGATAGTGGAGCGGCCGTTACCAGGGAACGGCGAGGGGACTGAAAGGTGACCTGTGGGCGCGCCTGGTTTCAGGTGTTCCTCTCGTGTACGAGGCCTTCAGCTGGCAGCACGGAGTGTTTGTGGGAGCAGCCATGAGGTCAGAGGCCACCGCAGCAGCCGAGCACAAAGGTGAGCGCCCGCCTTCGCCCCCGCCCCCGCCCTGGCAGCGTCCAGCAGTCGTAACCCTCCTGTCCTCTCTGCTCCACCAGCCAAGGTGATCATGCACGACCCCTTCGCCATGCGCCCTTTCTTCGGCTACAACTTCGGCCACTACCTCTCTCACTGGCTGAGCATGGCCGAGCGCCCCGGGGCCAAGCTCCCCAAAATCTTCCACGTCAACTGGTTCCGTAAGAGTCCCTCTGGAGGGTTCCTCTGGCCCGGGTTTGGGGAGAACATCCGCGTGCTGGACTGGATATTCCGGCGGGTGAAGGGCGAGGCTGAGGCCACGGCCTCGGCCGTGGGCTACCTGCCCTCCGAGGACTCTCTGAACCTTCAGGGCCTCCACGACGTGGACCTGAGGGAGCTGCTCTCCTTGGATCAAAAGTTCTGGGAGAGGGAGGTGGAGGAGGTGAGGAAGTACTTCAGCCTGGAGGTGAACGATGACCTTCCTGCTGAGGTGGCCGAGCAGCTGGAGCTCCTGGACCAGAGGGTCAAGCTGAGTGGGCGGGGCCAACAGAACCCCTCAGAACCTCTGCAGTAGAGCACCTCTAGGCTTTATTTATTAGATAATACTTATATATATAGATAGATAATACTATCAGTATTGTGATAAATATTTATTCTTTTGCTGCACTTTTGATAAAATAATGTGATCGTTCTGTTTTAAGTTGTAATTTGAAATGACTAATGATGCATTTCCATCCTTTTACACTCTGCTGTAACCTTTTAAATTGATATTTTATTTTTGTACACTGTTCAGTGTCTCTCGATTCCCCAATAAAAAAAACATAAATCCATTTAGAAGAGTGACTTTTCTTTTGTTATTGTGTCATTTACCAGGTTCACTCAGGTTATTCACAAGAGCCTCTTTGTTTTCTTTATTTCTGTCACATCATCAGACACTTCTCTGTTGAGACTCGAGGAAGCATTCACACCTACATCTGCCTTCATCCTCTGCTGCTCTTCCTCCCTTCTACTTTCATGTCTTTGATGTCCCTCTCTTGTACCTTCATATCTCCTCTTTTAACTTCCTCCCTTCTACCTTCATGTCTTTGATGTCCCTCTCTTGTACCTTCACGTCTCCTCTTTTAACTTCCTCTCTTGTAACTTCATGTCTTTGATCTTCCTCTCTTGTACTTCCTTGTCACCCCTTTGATCTTCCTTTCTTGTAACATCATGTCTCCAGTTGGATTTTCCTGTCTTCTACCTTCATGTCTTTGATCTTCCTCTCCGGTAGCTCCATGTCTCCTCTCTGTGCTATAAGGGTGGTTTTACTTTCTATTAAATGTATGAAGAGAAGTTTAATAATCACTTCATACCACTCAAACTAGCCAATATAATCTCCTGACTAGTGAAGAACGGAGCTAAAGTTACAAAATATCAAAAAAGAAAATATACTCAGAGACTTACTGTGACTGAGGACCATAAAAGAGAAGAAAACTGGAGAAGACAGAGAGAAATCAGTCGAGTCCGTGGGGCAGCGTTGATCAAGCTTTTGGAGCCCCGGGACACATTTCACATTAGAAACCCTCACAAGACACACATCAAAGAAAAATGTCACAAAAGAACGTTGATTGAAACATAATGAACATCTGGTCTGTCTGACTCGTTGTGGGAGTGTTTAGTTGAACATTCACGTCAGAACCTCCTGCTGCTGGACCCAGCGTCTTCTTCTTTGGGTGTCCAGATGTACCAGATGTGTGTTTGTGAGCGACGTGCTGGGGAACCTCGGCCTCATCAACAGAGTGAAGGTGTTGAAGCAGACATGCTCTATTTAGGGAACGCTCAGGTCTACAGGGGAGCTGCTGGAGCGCTGAGATCACAGTCGATGAATAGTTCAACTACAGGTGATTAAACACACCTGAAACACACCTGTGCTGTCAGGTGTCCCTGTCGATGCTAGCATACCTATTTAATATATTAATGTATACTATACCAGCCTCGCCGCACGGTGGTGTGGTGGTCAGCACTGTCGCCTCACAGCAGAAGGTGTGGGGTTCGAATCCTGGTTGGGATGGAGGCTGGGTCTGGTGTGTAGCCTCATGTTCCCCTGAGCCTGTGTGTTCTCTCTGGGTCCTCCAGCTTCCTCCCACAGTCCAAAGACATGAACATCTGGGGAGTAGGTTGATTGGAGACTCTAAAGTACCCTTAGGTGTGAGTGTGAGAGAGAATGGTTGTTTGTCCGTGTGTCAGCCCTGTGATTGACTGGTGTCCAGTCCAGGGTGGACCCCACCTCCACCCATTGTACTGGGATAGGCTCCAGTCCCCCTCTCTCCAGTGGATGGATGGATGGATGGATATATCAGCCTCTGGAGATACCTGATGGACACCAAACTGTGACACAAGTCTCTGGCTGCTCTGGTTCCCTTGGTTGCTCTGGTTCCTCTTAGCTCATCCAGCTCCCCTTGATCCTCTGGTTCCTCTAGTTCTCCTGGATCCTCTGGTTCATCTTTTCCCCCTGGTTCCTCTAGTTCCTCTGGTTCCCTTGGTTCCTCTAGTTACTCAGGTTCCCCTGGTTCCTCTGGTTCCTCTAGTTCCTCTGGTTCCCTTGGTTCCTCTAGTTCCTCTAGTTCCTCTGGATCCCCTGGTTCCTCTGGTTCCCTTGGTTCCTCTAGTTCCTCTAGTTCCTCTGGTTCCTCTGGTTCCTCTGGTTCCTCTGGTTCCTCTGGTTCCCTTGGTTCCTCTAGTTCCTCTAGTTCCTCTGGTTCCTCTGGTTCCCCTGGTTCCTCTAGTTCCTCTAGTTCCTCTGGTTCCTCTGGTTCCCTTGGTTCCTCTAGTTCTTCTGGTTCCTCTAGTTCCTCTGGTTCCTCTGGTTCCTCTGGTTCCCTTGGTTCCTCTGGTTCCCCTGGTTCCTCTGGTTCCTCTTGGTTCCTCTGGTTCCTCTGGTTCCCTTGGTTCCCCTGGTTCCTCTGGTTCCCTTGGTTCCTCTAGTTCTTCTGGTTCCTCTGGTTCCCTTGGTTCCCTTGGTTCCTCTGGTTCCCTTGGTTCCTCTGGTTCCTCTGGTTCCCTTGGTTCCCCTGGTTCCTCTGGTTCCCTTGGTTCCCCTGGTTCTTCTGGTTCCTCTTGGCTCATCTCCTGACCAGGCTGTTCAACCTCGGTCATTCCTGGTGGTTTTCCCTCAGGAAAACCGTCCTCCGGTGTCCTGAGCGCGCTGGTTCAGGAGTGAAGACACAGTAGTGAATGACATGAAATCACAGCAGCATTAATATTGCACACATGAATCTCAGTTTAGAATCTAAACCGTCACAGTCACTAATGGACACGTTTGGTTGGGAGATGGAGATATTTGATTGGTTCGTCTTCCTCTCATTAGTGTCTCTCTTCCCATTCAAAGTCGGCTTCACGCCAGGCCCTGAACAACCACACGCATTTATAATAGGAGGTCTTGGTCTTCCTGCTGAGAAGTTATCATCAGCGTGAATTAAGATCACTTTAGGACCTGAGGCTTCTGCATCTTCTCTGGAGATTATGGCAGGAGGAGGAGAATGACTCCTGAAGAGGAGATCACATCCTGAGCAGACACACACCTGCTTTCATTTGTTGCTTCCATCAGCACAAGAACAAACCGATGCTTCTCAGGGCACCAGAAGGTGTGGGAGAGGTTACGTTAAGGATGAAATAAACACAGCTTTTTTTTCTGTTAAGACATTTTGAATTATTTAACACCGAGGACGTTTGAATTTTTATCTGGACTGTTTCTTTGAGATGCTTCAGAAGAGGGTGGCACCCTAGGAAGTCTGGTGAAGCCCGACTTAAGAGACTAACTGTGAAAGGAAGGACACATGTCCCTGTCTTCTGTGGAAGACACATTTCCCGGCCATGTGTAACAGACTGTGGGGCTCAGTGGGGAGTGTGTGGGGGACAAGGTCAGCCACTCCCTCTGGAAGAGCTTGACTGTGGAGACCACCGTTCAAGAATTAGATCCCAAGAGCAGGGCGAGCTGCCCCCTGTGGTGTCACACCAGGCGGTGCGAGATGGTACCGGGACCCCCTGTCCCACCGGTGGGTTAATTGGCCCTTTTGTCCTGTCTCCATGTTGGTTTCGTGACTTCCTGTTTTATTTTGAAACTCACTCTCCCCTCGTTTCGGGCCACTCGCCCTTCCTGATGTGTCACCTGTCCAGTTGTCTTCCCTGATTCCTGATTGTGTCCACCTGTTCCCCGTCCCCCCCCGTGGTGCTTGTAGTCCGGCGTCTCCCTTGGCCCTGTGCCAGCGTGTCACGTCCTTTGTGATGATCACCGTCGTTTCCAGGTTGTTTGAGGCTTCCGTGGCCTTCGTCGCTCGTCAGAGAGTACTTTGTTAGGCTGTGTCTTCTTTTTGTGTAACTTTAGTTTAGTTGTCTTTTTGTTTCATCCCTCCTCGGAGGCGCTTTTACTTCTGAATAAAGATCTCTGGGCGTCTCCTCCTGGTGAACCTCGTCACATACCTGAGTACGTGTGACACAGCGCTGGTGTTGGAGCACACTGACGGTGGAGGTGGAGGAATCATCAGGGCTTCAAATGTCCGGCTTGTCCGTTTCCAGGATCTATCAGCTGCTGAGGGACGTGAGAGGCCTTCACTCCCACACCCCAGAAGGAGAAGGTGAGTTCTTACACGAGGGTCTGAGGGTGAGGTCCTGGTCTGTTCCTGCTGGTCCTCAAGCATACTCGTCCACTTGGGGTCTCTGATATTGTCAAACACTATCAGGTCTAAGAGGACCGTCCTACCACCACGTGTCCTCACAAGTCAACTAGTTCATGTTCTAGTCTTCGTTGCTCCATTTCAAAGAGCTTACTTTGCTAGGTGTCCACAGGTCAGTGGGTTTGTAATAAAAAAATTGTGAAAGCATTAAATTGTTGAATTCTGATTTTATGGGTCTTTTT
>CAJVRN010000141.1:1010000-1017500 GCA_911728415.1 Lagocephalus sceleratus
TTGTGTCACTAACATGTGTATCACTGCATCTTCAGAACCTCTGATAAGAGCTGGTTGTGGTGAACACCTCGTTCCTCTTCCCACAGTTGATGGTCAGTGACGTCGTCATGACTCCCCTTAAGGGTCATGAGGTCTTCTGCTGAAGGTGGAGGCTGCTGCACCCACAACCACTATCCAGACATCAGCCCGTCCTTCTCCTCTGTCTGCGCCCCTTATGTGATCACATTGTCTACGCCTTTTATTCGACATTAAATATATTTTATACATTTTTGCACATCCTGTTTTTGTGTTTTCTCTGAGAACTCTGAGATTAGAGATTAGAGGAGATTAGAAAACAAATATACAGTAAATTATAAATGCTATTTAGAGTCCTAAAGTACAGAAGAGTGTAGTCCACACTGAACTGTGCTTAACAGAAACATATCTCCCACTTTATTTCATTATGCTGGATGCTCTTGGCAGCACCTGAGGATGATGAAGAGGAGGAAGAGGAGGAGGAAGTTTGTCTGCACTTACGACAAATGATGTCAAATACAGGCTGCTCTGCCAATGGTCCAGTTTCTAATCACTTTAAGTAAGCAAATACACACACACCGTGGTGATCTAAGATGGTCACTGTCTGCTAACACCTCAGCAAGGTGTGTGTGTGTGTATGCGTGAGTGTGTTTGTGTGTGAGAGAGAGAGCGAGGGAGAGGGAGTACAGGAATGACAGAAAGAGCTTAGCACATGGCCTGCTTCAAACAGGATAAACCAATAATCCTTTATCTGCTTACCCACGGAGGTGGCTGTGTGTGTGTGTGTGTGTGTGTGTGTGTGTGTGTGTGCATGTGTGTGTGTGTGTATGTGTGTGTGATCATAATGACTCTGGGGACATGACAATGAAGGAGTGAAGTGCAGGGAGCAGGATGCTCTGCTGACCTTCTGAACACATCAACACTCTCACTGACTCTGTGCTGGCCCTAATCACACGTGGCACTGAGCCTTTTAACTCCCCCAGCAGAGTCTGATGCTCCAGCGCCAGGAAATAACACACACTGACCCACAGGCCTAATCTAATTGTATGCACAGTAATTATGTGTACAGCATTTATCACCACGGGGTTACAAATAACAACACAGGAGAGAAGGAAGAACAACTGTCATCATCATCATCATCATCTTCATCACCATCATCATTATCATCATCAGCATCATCACCATCATCATCATCACCGTCATCATCTTCACCACCATCATCATCATCATCATCATCACCGTCATCATCTTCACCACCATCATCATCATCATCATCATCATCATCATCATCACCACCACCATCACCATCATCATCACCACCACCACCATCATCATCATCACCACCACCACCATCATCATCATCATCATCACCATCATCATCACCATCATCATCATCATCATCATCACCACCATCATTATCATCATCATCATCACCATCATCATCATCATCATCATCATCATCATCATCACCATCATCATTATCATCATCATCATCATCTCATCATCACCATCATCATCATCACCATCATCATCACCATCATCATCATCATCATCATCATCATCACCACCACCACCATCATCACCATCATCATCACCATCATCATCATCATCATCATCATCATCATCATCATCATCATCACCACCATCATTATCATCATCATCATCACCATCATCCTCATCATCACCATCATCATCCTCATAGGTTCTTTGTTCGTGTAATGAGATGGTTAGGCTTAGTGTAATTCTTTAAAATGTTTTCATTGTTAAGTCAGGTGAAGTTTGCACACGTATGTGTGTGTGTGTGTGTGTGTGTGTGTGTGTGTGTGTGTGTTTGAGACAGAGAGGGAGAGAGGGAGAGAGAGGGCAGAGATTAGCCTTAGAGGAGAGGATTATCCAGTCAAAAGACTGCCTGCCACTCGGAGTTCCTCTCCTCCGCTCTCTTCGTCGCTCCCTCTTTCTCATCATCCTTGGTATTGAAGAGGTCTTAGGGAGCAGGTGATAAGAGGAAAACCCACCAAACTCACTCAGACACAGTGTTTGAACAACCTCCTCCTCCAGTCTGGGCTCTTCTCAGTTAGCAGTTTACTCTGTAAATATTTCTCTTCAACGATTTTGCGCTTTCCTTTTTTTTCCTTTTCTTTTCGTTTGGATATCCACCTTCATTTTTATCCTTTCTTTTTGGGTCATGAAGTGTTGTTGTACAATGCGATCACAGAGAGCATGTGATTACTCATTCATATTTCCTGCATAGATCACGAAGGTGCAGGCGACAACATCATCTGGACAGCTAATAAGAGCGTTTGACCTGTTAACCTCCCGACGTCTCGCTGCCATAATAGCTTATGTAAAGTGTTGGCACTCATCCCTCCGTGGTTAACAGGTTCAGACACCCTCTGATCCTCTTTTGCTCTAACTCCTGACACCAATGCGTTAAGTCTTTTGCCCTGTGAGGGTTGTCAGAGGTAACTAAAAGGATTCACCTCCCATGACACTAAAATACAGGAGTGGATACAAAGTCCTCACATAAAGCTTCCTCTCAAACCACACTGGAGTCCTGTTGACAATAATCCAAATCTATCGGTTTGGTTCACATTTGACAGCTTTTCAGCTCCTAAAGAGAGAGAAAGAGACTCCAAACGGGGTCGTGCTCTTCCTGCACACAACATGACTTCTGACTTAGAGAGGTTCAGCAGCTCAGCCAGATGCCCTGATGAGCTTCTCAGCTCCAGGAAAACCTGAGATGCTCTTCAGAAGCAGGGATCCAAAGTCAGCAGCACAACAAACACACCCATTAGCTGTTTTGAGGGATGGACATCAGAACTACACCCGTTTGTTCCTCCTTTGCCTCATCTGATGTGACCAGATGTGCTTTGATAAGCTGTGTGCTCCCTGGTCCTCCATCAGTCCTCAGGGTCACGTGACACACAGTCAGTCCTCGGATTCATGCTAAAGCACAAAGAAATCATCAGAAATCCCACCAGACGACTGCAGCGCTGCATGTTGTATGGAGACTTGGGAGGGTTTGTTGGTGAAAGATCGGTTGGGAAGACATTAATCAGCCAGTCAAAGAGTTCCTCCGTTCCTCACTGGCCAACAGAACACAGAGGAACGTCTGTCTGGTTCTGCTTGGAATAGGTTTGTAACCCACTGGTCATGTTCCCTCCTGCTCCTGGTGTGTTCCGGGGTCAGTGGGGTCAGATTTACAGAGGTCGGCCCGGGTCAGCGATCCCCCTGCTGCCAGACTGTTCTTCAGAGAGAGAATCTCCAGCAACAGTCTCTCCCCCTCTGAGCAGAGGCGTGGAACCAGCATCAGTCCGTAACTAAACCATCACACACTCTCAGACGAGGGTCTGCTGCTACGTTATCATCTGAATTGTTATGAGCAGCGCGCTTTCTTCATTTCTTATCTTTGAGCTTTTATATCAATGGGCTGAATAAACACTGGAGGACATTGTCCTCAGGTGAAGTCGGCTGTAGGAGCACCAGTACGTACTGGAGCACCAGTGCAGTATCACTGGTGTGGACTGCTACCACTGACCCTCGATCCTCATGATGCTGCCCACAGCAGAGGCCTTCACGTCTCTCATGTTTGTTCAACCTTTGGAGTCAGTGTTTTAAAAAGATGTTGATTTAACTAATAAGATGAAGCAGTGAAGTGTTTGAGTGTCTTTGGTTTTGTGGCTTCGTGGAGTGTGTGTTCTCACACAGATCAAACAGCGGCTGGTGTTTGCTTCTCCTGCCGTTACTTTGTACACAAGTTTTCAGGTTTACTTTCTCCAGCCCGTGATGATGACTGAAGGCGTTTAACCCCGCCAGCTCCTCATGTGTACAAACCGCAGTGTGAGCAGAAGCTGTGAGCAAACGCAGCCGCAGCTCCCTGATGACATTTGACCTGTGGAGAGAAGAACATCAGGTCTGCAGAGGAGGAGCCTGCTGCATCTTCTGACTGAAGTCTGCATTCCTGCACCTCATCCCCTCACCTCATCCAGTCACCTCATCCAGTCACCTCATCCCCTCACCTCATCTCCTCACCTCATCCAGTCACCTCATCCCCTCACCTCATCCCCTCACCTCATCCTGTCACCTCATCCCCTCACCTCGTCCTCTCACCTCATCCAGTCACCTCATCCTCTCACCTCATCCAGTCAGCTCATCCCCTCACCTCATCCCCTCACCTCATCCAGTCACCTCATCCAGTCACCTCATCCTCTCACCTCATCCAGTCAGCTCATCCTGTCACCTCATCCTCTCACCTCATCCAGTCACCTCATCCAGTCACCTCATCCTGTCACCTCATCCCCTCACCTCATCCTCTCACCTCATCCAGTCAGCTCATCCTGTCACCTCATCCTCTCACCTCATCCAGTCACCTCATCCCCTCACCTCATCCCCTCACCTCATCCTGTCACCTCATCCTCTCACCTCATCCTGTCACCTCATCCTCTCACCTCATCCAGTCAGCTCATCCTGTCACCTCATCCTCTCACCTCATCCAGTCAGCTCATCCTGTCACCTCATCCTGTCACCTCATCCTGTCACCTCATCCTCTCACCTCATCCTGTCACCTCATCCTGTCACCTGAGCAGGACTTTCCTGGTTCATTTCCTCAGCATGTGTTCATTCACTGGAGACCAATTCTTGAGCAGAAATGGGGTGTGTGTGTGTGTGTGTGTGTGGGGGGGGTCAAATGTGTGTCACTATTCAGTTTATTCCCAAAAATCAAATAAGGAAGCGCCACAGATGAGAAGGAAGTTCCATCTGATCTCTCCTCAATATCTATTTAACCAAAGAGAAAGAAACTGCAGACACAGCAAAGATGTGTGTGTGTGTGTGTGTGTGTGTGTGTGTGTGTGTGTGTGTGTGTGTGTGTGTGTGTTTACAAAGAAAAGCAAATATTTGATTGTGTTTATTGCTCAGGGAGCTTTTAGGGGGATGATACATGAAGTATATCTGATGCTCAGTAATAAAAGTGGAGAAGAGAGGAGGGTCGTCTCACAGCGGTAACCTCTTGTTAGGTTGCTCATACGGACACGTGAAGGTTCCTTACGCCGGGCTGAGGTTACACGTGCTTCAGCTCTGTTTGCTGCAGGTTAATTTTTTTAAACCAACTGTACGCTGCTGTTGAGTTTGCAGCTCCTGGAGATTGAAATCAGCTTTTGAGGCCTCCAGATGGCTTCAGAGGGCGCCAGCACGTCAAACTCTGCAGGACCCTCGGAGAGCTGCGGCATTATTGGACCTTCTGCTCCCGTTGAACAGAGCAGACTCACTCCTGCGCTGCTTTAACAGCAGCAGCCGCAGTTCATTCCTCACTTGAGGCTGGTCTTCAATTATGTATTCTGTTTAATGAAGGACAACGCACTGACTTGTTATCTTGTGTTAAAACACGACAATTTCGACTCTTTGTGTCTGTGCTGACATCCACACCGCTGAAGTCACTCCACACGACTGCAAAGATTCCTCCTGTTGTGTTTTCCATTTCAATTCTACTTAAATTCTGGGACATGGATGAACATACTGTATATCTCGCCGACCCCCCCCTTCTTTTCCATACAAAGGCATGATGGCGGGTGTGTGGGAGCTCCTCGAGGGTGTTTAACAGCCAGAGCGCAGCCCCCGTGTCTATAGGAGGAGGTAATAAGAAAAAGTTCACAGCACCGTCGGTACATCAGTCTCACTGTTAGTGGTCCCATTAGGGGATCCGGACTTATCCCGTGTTAAATGGGAGTTAGTGGGCTTAATGAGGTTTGCTGTTACGGGGAGATTGTACGAGCTTAAAAAACAGACCTAATTGAAAGAGTGTGAATGGGCTCCTGTTGAGAACGCTGTAACGAGAGGAATAAATGACAAACCTCATTAAGGTGGGGCCTTTCATCGGGCTGGGACATCCATTTGAGCCTTCACGTCCGACCTTCAGACCACCAGCGGCGCTCTCCCTCTCCCGGCTGGAGGAACCTCTGCTCACGCAGGGTGTGATCTCTGAGCCGTCCTCGGCCTGCCTCTGCTCTCCCGTCATTAGAACATCGTCTCGTAACAAAAACCACTCGTTCTGAGCAGCAAGGTCGCTTTAAATTCACGTTGGTCTTTTAACGCTCACGTCCAGGTTCGTCTCTTTGTCCTCAGAGGAGCAAACGTGCTGTTTTCACACTCACTCCAGCGCGTGAACGTGAACACATGAAGGCCTCCTGGGGCTCACTGGTCCACAACTGGGACTCGAACCAGCAACCCTCTGACGTCAGGCTGACGCTTGAGCTTCCTGGGGGGTCGTCCTTCAGCTGCTCCTCTACCTCAGCCCCTGTGGGGGAGGGCATGGGTGGAGCCCAGAAGGTGAGGCTTGGGTCTGTGGAGCAGGACGGTTGTGAGCTGAAGCAGCAGAAGCTTCATCACCATCATCATCCTCACCATCATCATCATCATCACCATCATCATCATCATCACCATCATCATCATCATCATCATCATCATCATCATCACCATCATCTTCACCATCATCATCATCACCATCATCATCACCACCATCATCATCACCATCATCACCATCATCATCATCATCATCATCACCATCATCATCATCATCACCATCATCATCATCATCATCATCATCATCATCATCATCATCACCATCATCATCATCATCATCACCATCATCATCATCATCATCACCGTCATCATCATCATCATCATCATCATCATCACCATCATCATCACCATCATCATCATCATCATCATCATCATCATCACCATCATCATCATCATCATCATCATCACCATCACCATCATCATCATCACCATCTTCATCATCATCATCATCATCATCATCGTCATCACCATCATCATCATCATCACCATCATCACCATCATCACCATCATCACCATCATCATCATCATCATCAGGAGCTGGTGTGGCTCATTCTCCTCCCCCCTTCCCCAGGTTGCCCCCCCCCACTGCCCCCCCTTCTCCTCACAACCTCCTGTTTCATTCCTCTCTGCTGACGTCATCCTTGCTCTTCTCCCTGGCGGCTGTGGGGGCGGGGCTCTTCGTTGTCGCGTTGACACACCAATTGTTTTTTGACGGATGAGACGCGGCGCTCTCTCGTGTGGCGCCGCAGAGGTAGATTTAATTTCCCACGCAGGGCTGGAATCATGTTTTCATCACCCCCTCCTCCTCCTGCTTCACCGTCATCAACACTCACGACCTCGGCCCACAACCTGACGCCGCCGCCCCCGAATCTGGATAACGATGCTCCGGTCAGGGTCACCTGATCATCACCTGATCATCACCTGATCTCCGTTGACCTCCCTCTTTTCTCACACCCTGAAGACCAGGACCAAACAGAACCAGAGACAGATGTGACCCAGGAGACAGATGTGGAGGAGCTACGGTGTGTCCCTCTTTCATTCTCTACCTTCATCATCTGTCCATCCATCATCCATCCATCCATCCACCATCCACCCTTCATCCATCTTCATCCATCCTTTTGGTTTTCT
>CAJVRN010000141.1:1022500-1030000 GCA_911728415.1 Lagocephalus sceleratus
ACACACACTCACACACACACTCACACAAACACACTCACACACTCACACTCACACTCACACACACACACTCACACACACACACTCACACACACACACACACTCACACACACACACACACACTCACACAAACACACTCACACACACACACACACAATGGAATGGATGACTGCTGCATCACTATAGTCTTTCAGTTTTTGTCTGGGTTTTCCATTTTGCGTGCTCCGCAGCTCCGCGGGGGAGCGTATAAACATGCAAAATGCAGTGAAATGACGGCGGCCATCGCAAGAGTCACTGTTTCCAGGTGATCAAAGCAATCTTTGATCTCCCAACCCGCAACCCAAATCACAACCAGCACCTGAAGGCCACAATCAGGACCCTCAAATATCACCAGGGCCCGCCAATGTCAGGACCTCGCATCAGACATGGAAGAAACCACACACACACACACACACACACACACACACACACACACACACACACACGTTTCCACCGTTAGGACCACTGACAGGAGAAGGAGCAACACCATTTACGTCTTCATCAGTGAACACTTGGTCTTCAAATCTGATGTGTTCAAATCAGAGAAACGGACAAGAGGAAGGATTTGAGCACGTTTGACAAGGACAAAGAGACGGGGGGGTCAGAGGAGGAAATGAGTCAGAATCCACCACCAGTGGTCACCAGTGGTCCACCAGTGGTCACCAGTGGTCACCAGTGGTCCACCAGTGGTCACCAGTGGTCACCAGTGGTCCACCAGTGGTCACCAGTGGTCACCAGTGGTCCACCAGTGGTGCAGGCTCATGGATCAGGCTCAGGGATCCGTGTGTGTGTGTGTGTGTGTGTGTGTGTGTGTTGGGGGTCTAACAGAAAGGTCTGCACGGTGTGGCACAACTTCTTGTGGGATGGGTCACAAAGTTGGGACCATTAAATTTAAAGGTCTGGTTTATTGTCTCTTCAGCAGCGTCTATAGTGGATGTAAATACTGTTACTAGGATACGAGTCAACAACAAACAGGAGAATTAGGGACACAAACAACCACTAAGACGGGACCTGAGCCCACAGACCAAGAAGGTCTGGTTCATGTTAGTTATCCAGGTGGAATGAGTCTGCCTGACTGTGAGAGCCAAAGATCCAGACTGTGATGATCCAGACTGTTATGATCCAGACTATGATGATCCAGACTGTGATGATCCAGACTGATCAAGACTTTGATGATCCAGACTGTGATGATCCAGAATTATCCTGACTGTGATGATCCAGACTGTGATGATCCAGACTATGATGATCCAGACTGTGATGATCCAGACTGTGATGATCCAGACTGATCCTGACTGTGATGATCCAGACTGTGATGATCCAGACTGTGATGATCCAGACTGATCCAGACTGTGATGATCCAGACTGATCCAGACTATGATGATCCAGACTGTGATGATCCAGACTATGATGATCCAGACTGTGATGATTCAGACTGTGATGATCCAGACTGTGATGATCCAGACTGTGATGATCCAGACTGTGATGATCCAGACTATGATGATCCAGACTGTTATGATTCAGACTGTGATGATCCAGACTGTGATGATCCAGACTGTGATGATCCAGACTGTGATGATCCAGACTATGATGATCCAGACTGTGATGATCCAGACTGATCAAGACTTTGATGATCCAGACTGTGATGATCCAGAATTATCCTGACTGTGATGATCCAGACTGTGATGATCCAGACTATGATGATCCAGACTGTGATGATCCAGACTGTGATGATCCAGACTGATCCTGACTGTGATGATCCAGACTGTGATGATCCAGACTGTGATGATCCAGACTGATCCAGACTGTGATGATCCAGACTGATCCAGACTATGATGATCCAGACTGTGATGATCCAGACTATGATGATCCAGACTGTGATGATTCAGACTATGATGATCCAGACTGTGATGATTCAGACTATGATGATTCAGACTATGATGATCCAGACTGAGATGATCCAGACTGTGATGATCCAGACTGTGATGATCCAGACTATGATGATCCAGACTGAGATGATCCAGACTGTGATGATCCAGACTGAGATGATCCAGACTATGATGATCCAGACTGTGATGATCCAGACTGTGATGATCCAGACTATGATGATCCAGACTGTGATGATCCAGACTGTGATGATCCAGACTATGATGATTCAGACTATGATGATCCAGACTGTGATGATCCAGACTGTGATGATCCAGACTATGATGATTCAGACTATGATGATCCAGACTGTGACGATCCAGACTGGGATGATCCAGACTGGGATGATCCAGACTGGGATGATCCAGAGTCACGGCGGGCTGGAACCACGTGAACGCTGAGGTGTGGAACACTGAAGCTCTGAGCAGAAGGTCTGACACAAGCAGGAGAAAGCTGGAAGAAGACTTCTAAACTTCTCTGATGAGTTCATCAATATGAGGCGTTTGTGGAATCTCAGGGGCTCCATCTGACGGGGGGGGTTGTGTTGTTGTGGAGACTGGAAGGAGCTTCTCTGTGTCACAACAACGTGACTCAGACCTGGAAAAGAGGGCAACAAGTGGTGGAGAGGCAGCAGGGACGCGTGAAGGTCGCTGGTCTCAATGAAAGAAAGTTAGTGGAGAGGCCCAACTGTGTGTTAGCTCCTCTGTGGCGGTGAGAAGTGCTGCTCTCTGCACTCTTCACAGGGTGTGCGCTCAACACAATCATGTCCATTACATCCTTAAAATGAAACAATCACATGTGAAACGCATCAACAGACAACAAAGACAACAGGATCCCTCAGGATCAGCACCACCCCCCCCCTTTATGTTTGCAGGTGCTGTAACTTCTGTTTTATTCTTTAGGAATCACACTGGGTCTGTTGAGCTTTGTTTTCCCTTTTGTGTCTTTCTGTCTTTACCTGCTGCGTCCTGTCCTCCTCCCGACTCCTCCGAGGCCACGTTCTCGTGTCCTCCTCCACATCTGAAGTACCTCTGGATGAGGGAACCATAGGCTGGTTTTTGATCTGCATCCAGGGACTTTTACCAGTGAGTGCGTTCACGCCCACGCCGGGAAACTGAACTCCTGCAGCAGCTCCACGTTCACGTGGACGCCATAGCTGGACCAGAGTCGTCCCAGAGGAGCCTCGACCTCGCTGACCCCCCCAGACGGCTCGCTGTTAGAAGACTGACGAGCCAGACGCCTTCCACACGTGGACTGGAGCAGGCAGGGGGCCGCTGAGAGGGAACGATGTGTTATTACACTGTTGTAACGCCAACAAAAACCCAGCGAACTGAAATGTTTCATCGGTGAAATGAAAGACACTGTGTCCCTCCAGACCACGCTGAGGGGAGAAGCCCTCTCACCGAGAGAGATCTTCTGAAGAGTCGTCTTCAAAGGTCCAAAGATCTGGACTGGAGCCCAACCCCTTCAGGTTCAGGTCGGTGTTTGAGGTCAGAGCAGGTGGAGGGAGGACCACGGCGAAGGAAGCATGGAGCCGAGGAGGAGAGGAGAGAGGCAGAGAGAGGCAGAGAGAGGCAGAGAGGGGAGAGAATTGTGAACCAGAGGGGGTCGTTGCGGAGCCATCCTGCTCTAGGACCCGGGAGGACGCGCAGCCTCGCGGGCGTCAAGCTCCGTCAACGCACCCGACATGACGGGGAACCGGCGGAAGCCTCCCGCTGGAGGACCCGTGGTTCTGGATGTGTTCACACAAACACGGACCCCGCGGTGTGTAACAGAACACACACACACACACACACACACACACACACACACTCACACACACACACTTCTGTGTGTCTTCTCTAACGTCTCGATATGAAACACAAAAGTGCTGATTGTGTTCCGGTGTTCGTTGGTGCGCAGCAAACGTCGCTCCTCCGTCTCTCTTATGACTGCTGGGGGTTGTTGACGCGCGTCCACGTCTCCTCCCCGAGGCTGGTGTGTGTGTGTGTGTGTGTGTGTGTGTGTGTGTGTGTGTCCTCGCAGCTGTATTTTGAAAGTCCGCACCGGAAGCTGCGGGTTCGGCGACGGTGCCGCTTTGACGCGAGTAAGTGACACCTGGCGTGGAGCGCGCTGCGCCCCATTCTTCTCCAACACACACTTCCTCGCGTCAGCGTGTCAGACTGTCCGGGCGCGCGCACACACACACACACACGACCCCCCACACACACACACACACACGCACACTCAGACGCGCGCACAGGCACGGGCGCGCGCGCACAGCCGCGTCCAGACTCGCTCCTCTCGGACCTTGGAGGAGAGGAGAGGGGAGGAGAGAGGAGGAGAGAGGAGGAGAGAGGAGGAGAGAGAGACGGCGTCCAGTCGTCCACAAGTTCTTGTGTTTGTTGCCGACGCGAGGATTTCATCCGTGCTGGCCCAAACTACGGAGACACAGTTGAGGACCAGACGGGACTATGGTAAAGAGCCATCAGGGCGAAGGAAGCAGAAGATAGAAGATAAAGAGGAGCAGACATGGAGAAAGGGAGTTTTTCCGTCCTTCTGCCTGCAGCTTTCATCTACTTTGTACTTTTGGGATTTACTGACGGACAGTTCTTCCCAGGTAAAGTGTGTGTTGTTATTCTTTATTGCTGCTCGTGTATTTAAAGTTGGGTTAATATTTCCGAGTGCTGTTTGGTCAGAAGAGGAAAGCGTGAATGCCGCCTGCGTGTGTTGACGGATCAACCGTCTCTTCAGCTCCGCGTTTCACATTTGAGATTTTACGCATTTTCTCTCTCGAATTTGCTTGTTGGTCGGAAACAGAATGTCTCGCTCAACCGTGTGCGCGCGTGGGGACGGTAATTAAAATGTGGCAATGTAAGTGAGCGTATTGTGTCCTATTTTTGATGGATTATTATTATTTCTGAAGTATGAATGAAGGTGATCGTTCCGCTGTCGTTCGATCTTGCGCTCGTGTTTTGGGGATTTGGAGTTTTGGACATTTCCTCTCTGCTCCTCGTGTAGATGGTGATGTTGAGGGAGAACAAGTGACTTGTGTGAGGTGTTTCCACTCGGGACACAATTGGGTTTGAGCTCGCGGGCTGAATCAGACGCGACCGGACCGGCGCGTAATGGCACCGTCTGTGCGTAAAAGCCGAGCTTTCCTTCCTCGGCTCCTGGAAGCGTCCGTGCACAGAGGAGGTGTTTTGTGCACAGAGGAGGTGTTTTGTTGTTTATTTTCAGCCTCATGTTGACCAACGTGCGCAGTGTAGCGCGGTAAAAGTCGGCTCCGTTGCGAACATGTGTCGCTATGAAAAACCCCCCCGCAGACCTTTCTGCCGTTATCACCCTCCGTTTGCGTCTCCGACGCGCACTTGTGCTCGCACGGATTCTTTCATAGGTCAGGTCGCCGACGTGTTTCTCCTCCCGGACCGGAGCCCCAGGAAGCTCCAGGAAGCTCCAGGAAGCTCCAGGGGGCTCCAGGAAGCTCCAGGAGCCCCGCCGCCTGCGGGATCGTGTCTGCGCGGCGGCCAGGAGTCCGCACGCGGCGAACTTGTTACGCGGCCGAAAAACGGGAAGATTTTCGAGCATTTCCAGTCACGACGACCACGTCTGTTATCAAACCAAACGGGGCATCCTGAGCTCAAAGTTCCAGGTGTCCGACATAAAAGTTCCGTGTTCGGGTGTTTTGGACCTCAAAGCCCCTCAAAGCGTCCAAAGAGCAGAGTGGGGCTGCGCCGTCGGCTCGAAGGCGCCGGAGGACCGAGCCCGACGGCGGAGTCGGTGTGAGGCCGAGCGGGAGCGCCAGCAGCCCGCAGCGGCCCCCGTCGGTGGCGCCCCCCCCTGCTTGGTATTCATGAGCCGTCCGGGCAGCAGAAAGAGCCACTTTGAGGGGGGGCGAACACGGGCTCTTCTCTCTGCCGCGCTGCTCCGGGAAAGCGCTGCTTTCAGACGGAGGGCTCCAGCTCACACACACACACACACACACACACACACACACACACACACACACACACACACACACACACACACACACCAATGTTAAAAACACGTTTCTAAGGCAGAGTTGGAGTCTTCTTTTCAATCATCAGTCTGCTGGAGGTCGGAGGAGACTCGGGTACGAGCGCGGCTGCAGTTGGTGCGCGTGCCGTGAGGGGGCGATAGAGACACGCCGCACCGCACGCGCGCGGAAGGTCTAACAACACGGACTCGTGATGTTAACTCGCGTCTGTCGCTGCGTTTAATTGTTGCGACATCAGTTGTAGTGAGAGAAGCACCAGGACGCGTCTTTACGTTTACAAGCGGCTCGTGACGCGAGGAACCTTCAGACGGGTCCACGTGGGCCTGCTCACGTGTCTACAGGGGACAGTTGACACCCGAGGTGTCCCTTAATCAGGTTTGTGGGCACGGAGGAGGGGGAGGAAGATGAAGAGGGGGAGGAGGAAGAGGAGGAGGAGGAAGAGAAGGAAGAGGGAGAGGAGGAGGAGGAAGAGAAGGAAGAGGGAGAGGAGGAGGAGGGGGAGGAGGAAGAGGAAGAGGAGGAGTAGGAAGAGGAGGAGGAGGAAGGGAGGAGGGGGAGGAGGAGGAAGAGGGGGAGGAAGAGGGGGAGGAGGAGGAAGAGGAGGAGGAAGAGGAGGAGGAGGAGGAAGAGGAGGAAGAGGGTCCAGCTCTCCTTGACACGGAGGCCCAGCGCGGTGAGAAGTGTGATCAAATCAGGGCCCAGAAGATCCTCACGTCATGTGACTAGTGTGTGTGTGTGTGTGTGTGTGTGTGTGTGTGTGTGGGGGGGGGTCAGCTGGGAGACACATGAGGAAGAGGGTAGGAGGAGGAGGAGAGGTGAAGGACGGAAAGAGAGCAGGGTCCACATGAAAGAGAGGAGAGAGAGAACGAGAGGAGGAGAGGGAGGAGGTGTGTTCTCTCTCTCTCTCTCTGTGCTGTCCATCCTGGACACCCTGAAAACAGCACTGAGTGTGTGTGTGTGAGTGTGTCTGTGTGTGTGTGAGTGTGTGAGTGTGTGTGTGTGAGTGTGTCTGTGTGTGTGTGAGTGTGTGTGTGTGTGTGTGTGAGTGTGTCTGCGTGTGTGTGAGTGTGTGTGTGTGTGTGTGTGTGTGTGTGAGTGTGTGTGTGTGTGAGTGTGTGTGTGTGTGTGTGTGTGTGTGTGTGTGTGTGAGTGTGTGTGTGTGTGAGTGTGTGTGTGTGTGTGTGTGTGTGTGTGAGTGTGTGTGTGAGAGTGTGTGTGTGAGTAAGTGAGGTTGTGAGTGTGTGCATGAGTGTGTGTGTAAGAGTGTGTGACTCCACTCTGAAAGCTGTAATGAGTGTTTGTTGGGTGTGTGTAGAGCCGCTCCGCTCACACAGGCCCCTTGTAGCTGACCCCCCCACATTCAGATCATCATCTCCACCATCAGAACCCAGAGCAGACCACTGTGTCTTTGTGTGTCTCTGTGTGTCTCTGCGTGTCTTTGTGTGTCTTTGTGTGTCTCTGCGTGTCTTTGTGTGTCTTTGTGTGTCTCTGTGTGTCTCTGTGTGTCTCTGCGTGTCTTTGTGTGTCTTTGTGTGTCTCTGCGT
>CAJVRN010000141.1:1042500-1070000 GCA_911728415.1 Lagocephalus sceleratus
GCTGATCCCATAAATCACTGAAACGCTCGACAGTGGTGGTCCCAAACAAAGATCGGCTGTTCCCAATGACGATGAGCCTCCGAGGTCTCCGAGGTCGGAGGATCTGAGTGTCTCATTAACTCCTGGAGTCACGAACCTCCTGTGGCCAGAGCAGATGACCCAGCGCCGTCAGGTGCTGCTTAGCTTGAAGGTTCGTTATCTCCAGCAGTCAGAACGTCTCAGGGCTTGAGGCTGCAGCTCTCATTCGTAGCAGCACTTTTTCTCCTGGACTGCGATCTATGAGTAAGAGCGTTGAATTAAACATCAGCATCGATCTGCTCACCGTGCAGCTCAAGACCTCAGACGGATCTCATAGAGGCCGAGAGAGCCATGTGTTCTGAAGGCTGCCCGCGGCTTTGGGTGGGAAAGGCCCGGGAATACCGGGAAAAGGTAGAGGAGAGAGATGGGATGGTCCTCCAGGAGGGTCATCACGGGGTGTGAGGTGGTGAGAGACCACCTGAGTGATGTCACTGGGGGTCTGTGGTGTCTGGAACAGCCTCACACCCCTCAAACTCCTCAAACTCCTCACACCTCACACTCCTCACACTCCTCACACTCACACTCCTCACACTCCACACCTCACACTCCTCACACTTCTCACGCTCACACTCCTCACACTCCTCACGCTCACACTCCTCACACTCCTCACACTCACACTCCTCACACTTCTCACACTCACACTCCTCCACTCCTCACACTCCTCACACTCCTCACACTTCTCACGCTCACACTCCTCACACTCCTCACGCTCACACTCCTCACACTCCTCACGCTCCTCACGCTCACACTCCTCACGCTCACACTCCTCACACTCCTCACACTCCTCCACCTCCTCACACTCCTCACGCTCACACTCCTCACGCTCACACTCCTCCCCCTCCTCACGCTCCTCACGCTCACACTCCTCACACTCCTCACGCTCACACTCCTCACACACCTCACGCTCACACTCCTCACACTCCTCGCGCTCACACTCCTCACGCTCACACTCCTCACACTCCTTACGCTCACACTCCTCACACTCCTCACACCTCACACTTCTCACACTTCTCACACTCCTCACGCTCACACTCCTCACGCTCACACTCCTCACGCTCACACTCCTCACACTCCTCACACCTCACACTTCTCACACTCCTCACGCTCACACTCCTCACGCTCACACTCCTCACGCTCACACTCCTCACACACCTCACACTGCTCACACTCCTCACGCTCACACTCCACACTCTCCTCACATTCCTCACACTCCTCACACTCACACTCCTCACACACCTCACACTCCTCACACTCCTCATGCTCACACTCCTCACACACCTCACGCTCACACTCTTCACACTCCTCATGCTCACACTCCTCACACTCCTCACGCTCACACTTCTCACACTCCTCACACTCCTCACACTCACACTCTTCACACTCACACTCCTCACACTCCTCATGCTCACACTCCTCACACTCCTCACACTCCTCATGCTCACACTCCTCACACACCTCACGCTCACACTCCTCACACTCTTCACACTCACACTCCTCACACTCCTCATGCTCACACTCCTCACTCTCCTCACACTCCCTCACAGTCCTCACACTCCTCACGCTCACACTCCTCACACTCACACTCCTCACACTCCTCCCACCCCTCTCACTGCTCACACTCCTCACACTCACACTCCACACTCTCCTCACACTCCTCACACTCCTCACGCTCCTCACGCTCACACTCCTCACGCTCACACTCCTCACACTCCTCACACTCCTCACACTCCTCACGCTCACACTCCTCACGCTCACACTCCTCACACTCCTCACGCTCCTCATGCTCACCTCCTCACACTCCTCACGCTCACACTCCTCACACACCTCACGCTCACACTCCTCACACTCCTCACGCTCACACTCCTCACGCTCACACTCCTCACACTCCTCACGCTCACACTCCTCACACTCCTCACACCTCATACTTCTCACACTCCTCACGCTCACACTCCTCACGCTCACACTCCTCACGCTCACACTCCTCACACTCCTCACGCTCCTCACACTCCTCACACTCCTCACACTCACCCTCCTCACACTCCTCACACTCCTCACACTCACACTCCTCACACTCCTCACACTCACACTCCTCACACACCTCACACTGCTCACACTCCTCACACTCACACTCCTCACTCTCCTCACACTCCTCACACTTAACACACTTCACACACTCACATTCCTCACACAGCTCACACTCCTCACACACCTCACACTGCTCACACTCCTCACGCTCACACTCCACACTCTCCTCAGATTCCTCACACTCCTCACACTCACACTCCTCACACACCTCACACTCCTCACACTCCTCATGCTCACACTCCTCACATACCTCACGCTCACACTCTTCACACTCCTCATGCTCACACTCCTCACACTCCTCACGCTCACACTTCTCACACTCCTCACGCTCACACTCCTCACACTCCTCACACTCACACTCTTCACACTCACACTCCTCACACTCCTCATGCTCACACTCCTCACACTCCTCACACTCCTCATGCTCACACTCCTCACACACCTCACGCTCACACTCCTCACACTCTTCACACTCACACTCTCCACACTCCTCATGCTCACCTCCTCACTCTCCTCACACTCCTCACAGTCCTCACACTCCTCACGCTCACACTCCTCACACTCACACTCACACTCCACACTCTCCTCACACTCCTCACTCCTCACACTCCTCATGCTCACCTCCTCACACCTCACGCTCACACTCCTCCACACTCCTCATGCTCACCTCCTCACACTCCTCACGCTCACCTCCTCACGCCACACTCACACTCCTCACGCTCACCTCCTCCACTCACACAATTCACACTCCCTCCTCCCTCCTCATGCTCCCTCCTCATGCTCACACTCCTCACACTCCTCATGCTCACACTCCTCACACACCTCACGCTCACACTCCTCACACTCTTCACCTCACACTCCTCACACTCCTCATGCTCACACTCCTCACACACCTCACGCTCACACTCGTCACACTCTTCACACTCACACTCCTCACACTCCTCATGCTCACACTCCTCACACACCTCACACTCACACTCCTCATGCTCACACTCCCTCCTCTCCTCACACTCCTCACACTCCTCACACTCACACTCCTCACACACCAGGAGGGCCCTGATAACCTGGTTGTCAGTCAGGCTTTGCTGCATCCTGCTCAGACTGGTTCAATCAGAAAATGGGATTAGACCAGGATGTCTCCTGAGCCCGTCAGCTGGTCCCAGTAAACAGACCAGGTCTGCACTGGTGTCAGACTGGTGCGGTTCAGAGCAAAGTCAAGGCCGGTCTGGGGGGGGGGGGTCCAGGAACAGAGGCCTGACAGGCCAGGGCGACGTTGGGAGGCGTTGGCGGTGTGTGTGCATGTGTGTGTGCATGTGTGTGTGCATGTGTGTGTGCATGTGTGGAGCTAAACTTGACCTCAAGTTCATCCTGTCAGCTGCTGCTCCCAGCTGCACTTTCTTCTTTGGGGGTTTATTTTATTATGTTTATTTTATGATTAAAGCACACTCGCATCTGCATCTTTACACGATTAGTAGGAACACGATTGACCTGGGGGGGGTGAGGGGGGGGGGTGAGGCCCCCAGGGCTGCTGTCCAGGGTCCTGACGGAGGGTGAGAGCGGTTCATGTCCCCTCCCTCACACGTTCTCTTCCACCTCCGTCACTGGGCCTGTGTTTATGACAGTTTGGGTGGGGGGGGGGTGCTGACGGCTCTAGCGTTAAACTGTGGGGTCAGGGCCGCCCCCCGCGGTGTCACCTCCCCCTCAGGAGTCCCTGCCTCAAGAGGAGACGTGGACGGGAGGGTTTGGGATGACCTGAATGTGACAGGAGTGCCAGACTTCACGCCTGTTGTCCAGCCAGAGCCCGACGTGAGCGGGGGGGCGGGGGGGGGGGCTGGGACGCACGGACGCTGTGAAGGGACATCACTTTCCATTTGTACCATTTGGCGCCATGAAAAAATAAGGTCCATCACAGGGCTGGACCACGGGGGGAGGAGGCTGCTCAGGGACCTCCTGCTCCGGGTCTCTCTGCATCACGCAGAAGTGATGAACACACATAAAACACATTTGCAGGTAATCCTGCAGATTGACCTCAGAAATGCTGGAAACCTTATCGCCCGGCCTTATTTAGCTGCAGGTGAAGGGTTACAGGCGGGGGGGCCTGATAAATGCCAGCGTTTCAAGTGTCAGCTGATTGGATTTTTATCAACCTCTGCCTCACTCCTCGTCTCACCGGCGGTTCTTTCCTGTCCACGGGGCTCCATTCCCACCCTGCTGCAGAAAACCTCCACAATTATTATATCATGCCCTCTTTCAGATCCACTTGGAGCCGTGTGAAGGCTCTGCACCTCCCCATGTGGAATAAACACACGTTCACCTTGGCCTCAGCTGTGTGCTGCTAGCATCGTCTCTACTGGCGTTCTCTTATTATCTGAGTTTATTGGGGTGGCACTAATGTCCTTTAGTTTGTAGCCAGTGAATTTCCGGGCTTCAGGGTGTGTGTGTGTGTGTGTGTGTGTGTGTGTGTGTGTGTAAATGATGTTGACATATGCTTTTAAATGACTCAATGGGAATGTTAAACGGGACTTGGCATCTCGGCTGACGTTAGACATAACCTGACTTAACTAAGTGCTCAGACAGAAATGTGTGTGTGCACACACCACCAGAGACAATCCAGCTTCGATACACACACACACACACACACTAAGACGGTACAGGACTGAGAGGGTGGGCTGGAGCTGGACCTGGACCAGTGGTGCCCTGTGGTGATTCACCAGTAAAGCGAGCATAAAACAGCATTTATTAGGACACAAGAGGGAAAAACAGCTTTTATGTCTCAAGAAGAGTCAAAATGAAAGTGGAGCTAAGTGTGTGTGTGTGTGTGTGTGTGCGCGTGTGTGTGTGTGTGTGTGTGTGTGTGTGTGCGTGTGCTGTTTGGTCACTCTCCAGCTCCACCATGGGGACTGTTCACCTCTGCGTATCCACTTAGCGGCGCGTCCTGGCTTTGCTCCCTGGTGGAGCCCTGAACACACGCTCAGTGTGACTGGATCTTATCTAAGTGAGCAGTAAACAGACTCTTAAGAGCCCGGGGCCCCGGGGCCCTCCCCCTGCTTCGTGACTCTGTGGGGCCTGTCACGGCGAGTTAGGGGCGGCCGACATGAGCGCCTCTAATGGTGGTTATTGGAGCCTGGAGGGCGTGGCCGTCTTGAGATGAGAAAGAGAGCAGGATCGGCTCAGAGACGTGTCGGCACTGGGGGACGCGCTCGTGGACGTGGACGGGGCCACAGAAGACTTATCTCCTGCTATTTTTGCCCTTCATTACGATTTTTTTAAATCTTTTTTTACCAAAACGAACAAAACAGCCCTGAAAAGCTAAAAGTGGTGGAGAAGCTGCAGCTGGGTGTCTGCAAATGGTCACCGGGACTTGGCTGACGCTTGTCCACAGCGATGGACTTTTAAGGTGGAATTCAGATAATCACAATCTTCACGCTGTCGCTCTAAGAAATAAAACAACCCAGACACCAAATGATGTGCATGTCATCACAAGATAATGAAGAGCTTTGACAGAGCGCTGAGGGGATCTGACCACAGAACCACCGGAGCTGCACACAGCTCCCAAATTTCCAATAACCGGGACAACCGAAGTGTCCTGAACGCAGCTCATACTGCTCTGAGATCAGCCTAAAGATGCAGGAGAGAGATGAGCTGATCCAGTAAAGTCCAGCAGAGGCTTTAGGTGGTGGTAGTCCAACCAGAGGGGCGCGTGAAGAAGGATGCAGGAGACAGAGGAGCAGCTGTTTAAGGTGGCATAGATCATCACAGAGTCCCGACATTCCCACGTTAAAGTCCAAAAAAACCCCAGATGTACATGACGGGACGAGGCTGCAATGATGTGAGAAAAAAATAAACCTCAGGCTTTTGTGGGGAGTAAAATAGATTTAAAGCCCAGTTAGAATTATCATTAAGTACAGGTATTGCTTGAGAATGCCGGGGCAGCTGGTGTGGTGATTTTCTGCCAAAGACCGTCCTCGTGCTCTCGTGGACAAACAGAAGCAGGAAGCATTAACCTTCAGACAAAGATAATGGCCGACCTGTTTATTAGCTGGCTGAAAATGTTCTTTAGCTTTGAGTCGCGCTGCAACGGCAGCAACAAAGACGTTAATCAGCTCTTAATGTGGAGGTAATAACCGCGGCAGATTTCATTAAAAAAGGGACAATGCAATGAAAAACCACCAGAGAGACCTTTGAGCCCGGAGACAAGCTGCTCAACTAATGAATTCAGAGTTTACAGCAGGGTCCTCCTCTGCTGAGAACATTCCCAGTTAAACCAGTGTCTATATCCCACACCTGCACATTAAAAAGGCCCAGGAGGAAGGGCGAGCCCAGCCGCTGACCTGGGATCAGCGTGGGAGTGTTCCAGTGTTGCCGTATCCAGCAGCACCCAGATTAGGATGGAGGGGCGGTCCTCTAAACATCCTGTTTGCTGGTGCACCCGTGACCTTTTAAGAGCGCGTCTTTGCTGGTCCTGGGGGACTTTGTCTTGTTCATCAACGCCGCGTTGATCCGCTTGCATTTTTTTCTGAGTGAGTGACGGCTGCTTAGCGGTCATATTTATGTGGAGATCAAAGATCACAACAGGATCCTACAGGTTGTTTACACAAGCTGCTCATTCAAATGAATCCAGTGATCAATATTTCATCCTGCTGAGTACGGGGATGTTAATTAGGGGAGATAAAACATTCTGCTTTTATCAGTGTTGTCCTATTACATGCATGTTTGATGAATATGCGCTCTCGCATGTCTCTACTCAGGCTCTCCTCGACATGCAGCATGTTTTCAGTATGCAAATATTTTGACCCAGAACACGTGTGGTGCAATTACGTCTGTATGTTTGTGTCAAAACTCGCATGGGAGGGACATGTGCTCATTCACAACTAGATCAGGGCAACACACACGCACACACACACACACACACATTTCTTACTGTGTGGGATCCTAATCTGTTGCAGCGTTCTTTGATCTAACCATCTCCCTGACCCCAACACTGACCTGAACCCACGTCCAGTCGCCCCACTTTGAAAACAGAATGCTTGTTTTGCTCCTCAGTGTGGAGTAAATGTGAGGACACACACGTGCACACACACACACACACACACACACACACACACCCTCCCATCCTCTGTTACTCATCTTAAAAGTGCAAATTTCAATATTGAATATTGATGATCGGTTCCCTGCAGCCTCCTCTCATGTTTACAGTCTAATCCTCACATAATGAGATCAGTCTTTTCATTTCTAATGAAATCACGGAATAACATGGTGGCAATAAAGACTAATTATCTCCAAAGTCATTAATTTGTAATAGCTGTATTAACATCTATGTGAACAGTAGTTTACTTTATCCCAGATTTGACCCATGGCTTAAGGTTGTTTTTAAACAGAACAAAGCGAAAGCACTTCTCTCTCTCTCTCTCTCTCTCTCTCTCTCTCTCTCACTCTTTTTAAATAAGTAGACTAAAAATGTTTCGTATTTGATGTGAGTCTCGCTTGGAGCGTAATCACACACTTTCCAGCGGGAGCAGAGGGAAGGTCTGAGTGTGCTGGCTGGTGTGTGAGACTTGAAGAGGCCTGGGAAGAATGAAGGTGTTGGGTTACAGAGAGCTTTGAAGGTGAGAGGAAGTTCAAAATCAATTCAGGAGTGGAGCAGGAATTACCGCAGAAGTACTGTTTCATAACTGTTTAATTTGAACCCGTTGGGGAAATGCTCGTTGACTGGAACAGGGAGTCATAGAAAGGTGGGTGTCGTCTGCATAGCAAATAAATTTGGGCCTTGAAGGTCCCCGACGTCGAGGAAAGAGGGTTGGAACTTCTTGAGCTGCACAGACTGACTGCTGCTATTTTGAGGTAAAAGTCACAAACTTTTCCAGCAACTTGCAAAAAAAAAAATTGCTGGAATGTGAGACTGTTGGAGTAAGAGAGCAGCTTTAGAGGGCGGAGGATGTGGTGACAGGAGAGAATCATGTCAGCCGTGAGGGGACGTTGAAGACGGCTTATTGCAGCATTTAGCATTTTCCTGATTTGGAGGCTATTTCAGTTCATTTAAACGTCAGATTGACTCTAATTCAGCACAAATTATACAAATGAACCGCGGCCACGGTCAGTTGAAGCCCAACGACTGTTTCCTAAGTCGACATGATCGTAAGTAGCACGACACACACGTGCCAGACCCACGGCGGGGGCTCAGTGACCAGGGTCCAGGCTCAGAAGGGGGTCCGGTTCCCTCCCCCCACCGGCCTCCAGGCCGCTGCTGAAGCTCCATTTCCTCTCAACCTTCAGACCTCGCGGTCACCCTGAAGCGCAGCGGCGCCGCCTTCACGGCCAGGGCCGAGGCTGCGCTGGGAGTCCGCTGGACTCCGGGAGCGCGACTGCGCTGGAGGTCGAGATGGAGGATGAGACACTGAGGCGCTACTCTAACTGCGACCGCATCTGAAGTGACGCGGGCACTCCGAGGAGACAGCGGGGAGAAAGAGCCGGGGAAAATCCGAGCCTTAAGTGATTTCATGAATAAAGAAAGGACGTACCCCCATTCCAAATGCTTCAAAACAAATTAAAACGGTTGTGTGTCAAAGCATATGTCTAATTAGAGAAGTGTGGCTGTGTGTGTGCCGTGCTCCAGGCTAGCACAGAAGGCTAATGTGGTGGAAAATGTGCCTCAGCGTGCCATGAAATAACGATAAAACTGTTACTTAATCATGTTGACGTGCAGCCTCCATCCACTGCCTCTTACTTTCTTATAGATCATATAGGTTCGCACTAATTTTGGCAAAGTTACATTTAGTTAAAAATAAGACAAGAAGAGTTTTAGTGAGATTTATTGGGACAGGATTAAACCATTTTTATTGCCCTGCCCCCCCCCTCTCCGCTCTCCCGTCTTTGCAGTTCCACTTCCTAATGATGGTGTCTGTCTCCGCCGTACCAAACGGAGACGCCGTCGTACATAATGCATGAGTTCAGCACTACATCTTCCTCACTAATCCGCTGAGCGTCCAGGCCTGTCACTGAATAAGTGCAGCGCCACCGCGTACATTTGTCTTGGAGCAGGGCGCGGCGCTCCAAAGTGCTCGCCCGGAGACGCCGACCCCGCGTGGTGTAAACAGATGCGTCACCCCGTCCGTCTCGCTGTTCTCAGGTGGCTGCGCCTTCGAGGAGTCCTACAGCAGCTGCGGCTACAGCGTCTCTCTGGGAACCAACGGCTTCACCTGGGAACAGGTCAACTCCTGGGAGAAACCCACCATGGACCCTGCCCTGCCCACCGGTAAGCCTCAGCTCCTGCCATTCTGGGGGGGGGTTGTCATGGTTACTGTCTGTGTTTAACCTAAACATGTGTTAGGACTCACACCTCAATAGAGGTGCAGCAGCGCCACCCCAGCCGGGTGTCTGGCCTCTTTGTTGTGGAACCCGTTTTGAGTCTAAGTGACTGCGTAAGAGGTGGTTGAGTCAGTCCACCAGTCAGGACACATGGGAGGACACAAAGAGGACCCCCCCGTATCAGGAGCCCTCATACATGGTCAAGTGAACACACCCTGGTCTGATGACCTCATAACACACCATAGCCAACCACATGGTACAGAGTCTGTTAGAAGAGGACCCGTGCACCGGTGGGCCCCTGGACTCCTCCACAGGATTTTCCCATCAGGAAAAACAAGACATTGAATCATGAGCACAGAGAACACGGG
Organism: Lagocephalus sceleratus; assembly: GCA_911728415.1. NCBI lineage: Eukaryota > Metazoa > Chordata > Actinopteri > Tetraodontiformes > Tetraodontidae > Lagocephalus > Lagocephalus sceleratus. The sequence goes on from CAJVRN010000141.1 coordinate 1,052,337, forward strand.
TACCAGGACACGCATGGAACATGACTGAGATGGTGTCAGGGTGGCTGTAGGACAGGTTAAGGCCTTAGTGGGGGAGGCCTTCAGAGAACAGGTACATGAGCTTCACACACACACACACACACACACACACACACACACACACACACACACACACACACACACGTGTTTAGGACAAAAGGTTACTAAAACAGGTTCATCACACACATTTTCCATTCCATCCTCCACCCCTCACACACACCCCTCACACACACCCGTCCTCATCCCAACTGCTTCCTCCTGCTGGTGTGTGACACGAGCTCCACCTCCACCAACGACCACAACCGCGGCTCAGCTCCTGAAGCCTGCCGTCGGTGAGCTTTGGTGGATGAGCACAGACACCAGGTCCACCATCCACCCATCTCCAAACCAACGTTGGACTAGTCAGTCCAGATCACAGAGTTCTTTAATCTGATCAGTTTAAATCAGGATTCACCACACACTTCACATCTGTGACACACACACACCTGTCCTCAGCCCCGTACTGTCTTAACTGCTTTAACAGCAATTGAATGAAAATCTATCTCTCATACGTCAGACCCCCCACACACACACACACACACACACACACACACACACACACACACACACCCTCGTTGGGGTGATGTGATGTGACTGAACAGGCTGGAGCAGCAGCAGCCCGTCCCTCTCCTCGTACTGTACACGCTGCTCATCTCGTGTCACTTATTCCGTCTATTGTTGCGGACGGAGGGTGTCAGGGGCAATCGCCATCACGCCGCGCTCATCCTCGACAACTTATCGACTGTGCGCCGGGCCGGCAGCTTCAGAGCTGATGCGGTGTGACAAGAATAAATTGTCCGTCAGTCTCTTTGTCCATCTCCCTCCTTAACCCTCTCTTACTAACGCAGCATCAGAGGGGGCTTCATGGTGCTCCAGAGTCCCAAAGCCGGACCCTCTCAGGCTCTGAAGGCCACCACACAGGGGTTGCGTCACACCCCCATCCTCCCCCAGCCCCCCATGATGCATCAGATGGCCACCACTCTTCCGTCCTCACCTCCGCCCAGACTTCCGCTGTCACTCTGTGCGTTCCTCCTGACAGGTCTGGGTCTTTAACATCTGACGGGATGGAAGCAGCACACGTTGCGATAACGTAGTGATCGTCCCTGACACCGCTGTGTGTGTCCTCACACTCAATAGAGCTGGACACCTGGACACCTGAGTGGAGACGGGAAATGGGAAAGACCAAATACAATAAAGACCAAAACAATCAGAATCATTTTATGAAGGGGCTGCTTTGATGCTTTGTTCTGCCGTCTTTTTTGTGAACACATATTTTCCGTCAACGACGTGCTTAAATGTGTATCAGAAGCACGATGACGGTCATTTGATGACGGTTAATGGTGACTAGGTGTCGCCTCAGCTACAGTGTGGACAGGCCTGACAGTGGACAGTCAGAAAAACCACCTTGGACCAGTGGAAGATGATCGAAACACTTTTGAGACACAAGCTTTTCTTTCCCGTACATACACCAAACACACATAATTACATAACTAATTGCCCTCACTATCATAACTAAATACCCTCTCCCTCATAACTAAATACCCTCACCATCATAACTAAATGCCCTGACCATCATAACTAAATACCCTGACCATCATAACTAAATACCCTCACTATCATAATTAAATGCCCTGACCATCATAACTAAATACCTTCACTATCATAACTAAATGCCCTGACCATCATAACTAAATACCCTGACCATCATAACTAAATGCCCTGACCATCATAACTAAATACCCTGACCATCATAACTAAATACCCTCACTATCATAATTAAATGCCCTGACCATCATAACTGAATACCTTCACTATCATAACTAAATGCCCTGACCATCATAACTAAATACCCTGACCATCATAACTAAATAGCCTCACTATCATAACTAAATGCCCTGACCATCATAACCCTGACCATCATAACTAAATGCCCTCACCATCATAACTAAATACCCTGACCATCATAACTAAATACCCTCACTATCATAATTAAATCCTGCTCCCTGACCATCATAACTGAATACCTTGACCATCATAACTAAATGCCCTCACCATCATAACTAAATACCCTGACCATCATAACTAAATAGCCTCACTATCATAACTAAATGCCCTGACCATCATAACTAAATACCCTGACCATCATAACTAAATACCCTCACTATCATAACTAAATACCCTGACCATCATAACTAAATACCCTCACTATCATAACTAAATGCCCTGACCATCATAACTAAATACCGTGACCATCATAACTAAATGCCCTGACCATCATAACTAAATGCTCTGACCATCTTAACTAAATACCTTCACTATCATAACTAAATACCCTCTCCCTCATAACTAAATACCCTCACCATCATAACTAAATACCCTCACTATCATAACTAAATGCCCTCACTATCATAACTAAATGCCCTCACTATCATAACTAAATGCCCTCACCATCATAACTAAATACCCTCACCATCATAACTAAATACCCTCACTATCATAACTAAATGCCCTCACTATCATAACTAAATACCCTCACTATCATAGCTAAATGCCCTAACTATCATAACTAAATACCCTCACTATCATAACTAAATAGCCTCACTATCATAACTAAATACCCTCACTATCATAACTAAATGCCCTGACCATCAAAACTAAATACCCTGACCATCATAACTAAATACCCTCACCATCATAACTGAATACCCTCACTATCATAACTAAATGTCCTGACCATCATAACTAAATACCCTGACCATCATAACTAAATGCCCTGACCATCATAACTGAATACCTTCACTATCATAACTAAATACCCTCACTATCATAACTAAATGCCCTGACCATCATAACTAAATACCCTGAGCATCATAACTAAATACCCTCACTATCATAACTAAATGCCCTGACCATCATAACTAAATACCCTGAGCATCATAACTAAATACCCTGACCATCATAACTAAATACCCTGACCATCATAACTAAATGCCCTGACCATCATAACTAAATACCCTGACCATCATAACTAAATACCCTCACTATCATAATTAAATGCCCTGACCATCATAACTGAATACCTTCACTATCATAACTAAATGCCCTGACCATCATAACTAAATACCCTGACCATCATAACTAAATAGCCTCACTATCATAACTAAATGCCCTGACCATCATAACTAAATACCCTGACCATCATAACTAAATAGCCTCACTATCATAACTAAATGCCCTGACCATCATAACTAAATACCCTGACCATCATAACTAAATAGCCTCACTATCATAACTAAATGCCCTGACCATCATAACTAAATACCCTCACTATCATAACTAAATGCCCTGACCATCATAACTAAATACCCTGACCATCATAACTAAATACCCTGACCATCATAACTAAATACCCTGACCATCATAACTAAATACCCTGACCATCATAACTAAATGCTCTGACCATCTTAACTAAATACCTTCACTATCATCACTAAATACCCTCACTATCATAACTAAATGCCCTGACCATCATAACTAAATACCCTCACTATCATAACTAAATACCCTCACTATCATAACTAAATACCCTGACCATCATAACTAAATACCCTCACTATCATAACTAAATGCCCTGACCATCATAACTAAATACCCTGACCATCATAACTAAATAGCCTCACTATCATAACTAAATGCCCTGACCATCATAACTAAATACCCTCACTATCATAACTAAATACCCTCACTATCATAACTAAATACCCTGACCATCATAACTAAATACCCTCACTATCATAACTAAATACCCTCACTATCATAACTAAATACCCTGACCATCATAACTAAATACCCTCACTATCATAACTAAATACCCTGACCATCATAACTAAATACCCTGACCATCATAACTAAATACCCTGACCATCATAACTAAATGCCCTGACCATCATAACTAAATGCTCTGACCATCTTAACTAAATACCTTCACTATCATAACTAAATACCCTCACTATCATAACTAAATACCCTGACCATCATAACTAAATACCCTCACTATCATAACTAAATACCCTCACTATCATAACTAAATACCCTGACCATCATAACTAAATACCCTCACTATCATAACTAAATACCCTGACCATCATAACTAAATACCCTCACTATCATAACTAAATACCCTCACTATCATAACTAAATACCCTGACCATCATAACTAAATACCCTGACCATCATAACTAAATACCCTCACTATCATAACTAAATACCCTGACCATCATAACTAAATACCCTCACTATCATAACTAAATGCCCTGACCATCATAACTAAATACCCTGACCATCATAACTAAATGCTCTGACCATCTTAACTAAATACCTTCACTATCATAACTAAATACCCTCACTATCATAACTAAATACCCTGACCATCATAACTAAATACCTCACCCTATCCCTCACTATCATAACTAAATACCCTCACTATCATAACTAAATACCCTGACCATCATAACTAATATATAACCCTCACTATCATAACTAAATACCCTCACTATCATAACTAAATACCCTGACCATCATAACTAAATACCCTCACTATCATAACTAAATACCCTGACCATCATAACTAAATACCCTGACCATCATAACTAAATACCCTGACCATCATAACTAAATACCCTGACCATCATAACTAAATGCCCTGACCATGATAACTAAATGCTCTGACCATCTTAACTAAATACCCTCACTATCATAACTAAATACCCTGACTATCATAACTAAATACCCTGACCATCATAACTAAATACCCTCACTATCATAACTAAATACCCTCACTACCATCATAACTAAATACCCTGACCATCATAACTAAATACCCTCACTATCATAACTAAATACCCTCACTATCATAACTAAATACCCTGACCATCATAACTAAATACCCTCACTATCATAACTAAATACCCTGACCATCATAACTAAATACCCTGACCATCATAACTAAATACCCTGACCATCATAACTAAATGCCCTGACCATCATAACTAAATGCCCTGACCATCATAACTAAATACCCTCACCATCATAACTAAATACCCTCACTATCATAACTAAATACCCTGACCATCATAACTAAATACCCTCACTATCATAACTAAATACCCTCACTATCATAACTAAATACCCTGACCATCATAACTAAATACCCTCACTATCATAACTAAATACCCTCACTATCATAACTAAATACCCTGACCATCATAACTAAATACCCTCACTATCATAACTAAATACCCTCACTATCATAACTAAATACCCTGACCATCATAACTAAATACCCTCACTATCATAACTAAATACCCTGACCATCATAACTAAATACCCTCACTATCATAACTAAATGCCCTGACCATCATAACTAAATACCCTGACCATCATAACTAAATACCCTCACTATCATAACTAAATACCCTGACCATCATAACTAAATACCCTCACTATCATAACTAAATACCCTCACTATCATAACTAAATACCCTCACTATCATAACTAAATACCCTCACTATCATAACTAAATACCCTGACTATCATAACTAAATACCCTCACTATCATAACTAAATACCCTCACTATCATAACTAAATACCCTGACCATCATAACTAAATACCCTGACCATCATAACTAAATACCCTCACTATCATAACTAAATACCCTGACCATCATAACTAAATACCCTGACCATCATAACTAAATACCCTGACCATCATAACTAAATACCCTGACCATCATAACTAAATACCCTGACCGTTACCACTGCTACACGGTTGAAATCCTCTCTTTCTGTCTGTATGTACACAACCCCTGAGGCTAAATGCCTAAAAGGGCTGAGAAGAACATCAAAGCGGGGAGATCTTTCAGCACCAATAAACAAGCTCACGTTCTGATACATGCAACGATCAAAGATCAGATTAGCATGAAAACATCAAGGGAGTTCTAACGGTATGTTCACGGCCGTTACCGTGGTTTCCTGCCATTAGCTGACAGCACCATTTATACAATCCAGGCGATCAAAATGTGGAACCTGTGAAACACCTTGTTATCTTGATGACTCCAAGAACAAAGCAGGAAAGCAAGCAAATAAATAAATAGCACCACTGTTGTGTCTCCACCAGGCTGCTACACGGGGAGGTGTTTCTTTTTTGTGGGGGGGGTGAACCTGTGCTTTCATCTCTTTCATTTTCATTTTTGTTAACGTGCTGCTGATTACATTAACAAATGGGAAAATCCAACAAACATCCGACCCGTGGGACATTCAGATCAATAACCCGCTCGGCCGTGAAGGCACTAATCTCTGAGAGAAGAAAAAAAAGACGGAATAAACATACACATCCTGTGTGAGAAAGAGCCTTCTCCCAGAACACGTCACGCGTGACTGGTCAGACTGGTCTCATCTTATCTTTGTGGATCTGTCATCGAGGAGACAGAGACGTTTTGATTTTGTCTTCAGACAATGGCGATGTCCCCTTCATTAAACGCCGGCTTAAACACAGACGAGGTCTTGTTATCTGCTGCCTGTCTGCAAATTAGTCGCAGTCGATGAAGATTCAATGATGGATGAAGGGAAATTGTTTTTTTGAGCCGCAGCTGAGACACGGAGAGACAAACTGTTCCTACGAATAGAGTAATTATGGATCACAGGAGGGCAGGACGCCGCTTATACCAACAATAGAGGTCCTCATTTATCTGCTACTTGATCGTTAATCATCAAAAATATCCTGGGGCCGTATTCAGATTTAGTTCTGTGCTCATGCCTGGCTAAGACGCCCCGTAGCCTACAGGAGGGTTTGTTGTTCTGGCCGGCGGCGGGCGGGCGGGCGGGCGAGCAGCGGACCGCCCGCCCACGCAGTCCTGAGGTGACGTCGAATTACAGCCAGCGTGGACGTCGTCAGGTTAAACATGCGCTTATCGATCGTTTGTTCTGGGAGGGAGAGCTGCAGCCAGGTTGGTTCAGCCCGGCGCCCTCCAGCCCGCCGGCTTCGTTGTGGTCAGCTGACCTCCACTTGACTCCGCCTCCTCGCTTCCTTGATGCAACTTCTCCTGACCTGCAGGGAAATGTTGCCAGTGGCAACCTGAGGGTGAACGAACGACTGTTGTGGAGTGAAAACACACTTTAGCACAGTAACTCCATTAAAGCTGAGCAATTAGCGTGAAGGCAGCGTGTGTGTGTGCGTGCTCGCATGTGTGTGTGTGTGTGTGTGTGTGTGCCATACCTCACTCATGTTTGTTCAGTCTGACAGACTTGGGGATCAAACAGAAAGAAAGGCCTTTAGCACCAATCATTTCTAAAACTTGACGGCTCCACAATGAAGCCCGTTTTGTGCGCGAGTGTGTAGCGCTCAGGTTGTGTTGTCGGCGGACGCCTGCTTGTTTTTCCTCTAAAGTGGGCATGTGCCTGTCAGCGCTGACTCCTTCTCCCCCCGGAGAGCCTGAAAATAAATCAGTAATCAGAGAGCCATTCACCGCTCAGTTGTGACACATGTTAAACACACACACACACACACACACACACCGTCGTACCCCACTGAAAACTCCCGTTGGTAGACGACTCCTGAATTATAGCTTGTCGCAGCCAGGTCGCATTAATCATGCGTGTGTGTGCGTGGAGTGGCTGCTGATGGGTGCAGGGGTTAAACACCCTCTACCCCTCTGGTGCGGCGGCTGGTGATTTGAGGGCCCTCGTCAGGGCCGACTTGATTGCATTTGTGATTTGTGGGCGTGGAGGAAGCGGAGAGGCTGGCCTGGAGGAATGAGGAACGGCACAAATAAGGACAGACTGACGGCGCCGCAAACAGCTGGCGTGTAAACGAACAAAGTTCTTACCCGGGGACCTCCGGCCCTCTTCCCAACGTTCACCCAGAACCTGAGGAAGCGACGAGCGCGGGGGGGGGGCGGGGCCACGCACGTGTTTCGCATCACGATCGTCCACGATCGCCCGGTAAGACCCACGCAGCTGGAGTCGAACTCACGTGCGATGGCGCGGTGGCTCCGGTTCGTAGCGTCTGAAGGAGCCACAAAAGAACGAGTTTGTTCCCGTCCAGGAGAGGAAGAGCAGACCTTTCACTTTGGGGGGATTCCGTTAGCTTCCCTTCAAGGTCCAGCTGCTTCATTATTTATGTATCACTTTTACCTTGTGCCTTGCTCAAGGGCGCCTCGGTGGTGCTCTGCTACCAGCACTCCTCCACCTTTTGTCCAGCGTGGAGTCAGAAGGGCTGCGCTTCCCCACGTCGTACAGACCCTCACCCTCTTAGAGAGGCCTTATTTTCACCTCACGCCCGACTTCCTGTCTGGGCCACCTTGTGCTCCGCCATCCGGCCAAAGCAGAGGCTGTGTGTATGTGTTCAGAGCACACACACGCACGCACGCACGCACGCACGCACGCACGCACGCACGCACGCACACACACACCTGCTCTGTCATCGTTCACAGCTCAAACAAACACGTCCAAGGACTCGCTCGCTCGTGTACCTCTTGTTCCTCCACTGAGGGTGGTGGGGGGACTGGAGCCTATCCCAGTACAATGGGTGGAGGTGGGGTCCACCCTGGACTGGACACAGGTCAATCACAGGGCTGACACACGGACAAACAACCATTCTCTCTCACACTCACACCTAAGGGTACTTTAGAGTCTCCAATCAACCTACTCCCCAGATGTTCATGTCTTTGGACTGTGGGAGGAAGCTGGAGGACCCAGAGAGAACACACAGGCTCAGGGGAACATGAGGCTACACACCAGACCCAGCCTCCATCCCAACCGGGATTCGAACCCCACACCTTCTGCTGTGAGGCGACAGTACGTCCAAGGAGCGTCTGTCCTAAATACGGTGTCTGTTCAGGCTTCACAAACGGCGGCTGCAGCCCACCAGCGCGGTGGCGCGACGCTTTGCAGCGGCGTGCAGCCGTCGCGTCGGACGGAACCAAACGGCTTTTCCTGATTGCTTTGTGGTGGGTCGGTGAGGGAGCAGCTGGAGGTACCGAGGACGGGCAGGGACGGCGGCAGAGGACGGACGCTGGGCGGAGGGTCGGTGGGGGGAGCAGATTTAGAGGAGGCTGAGAAATACACGGGGATTCACACGCAAAGAGAATTTTGAGAGCGGTTCCACTTGAGATGTTTGAGGCTCTTTTAATTCAGCGCGCCAGCGTGAGGGAGCATCTTGATCTTTGAGCATCTTGATCTTTGTCTCTGTGAAGTTGAAGGAGCATCTCTGATCCAGCGTTTCCAGAGAGAAACAGGAAAATGAATAACGCACCAGTCGCAGATTGTCTGGGAGTTTGGTCATGAATGAGGTCCCACTGATCTTCTCCCCCTCAGATCACAGCTGCTGATGGAGCTCTTCTCACTCTGCTGCCACGAGGTTGCAGGTTCAGATCTCGTTCCCGTGTCCACGCTGGCTGTTGAGCGGTGGCGTGAACAACCAGCTCTGGACTTGAACGTTTACAGACACACAACAGGGTTTTTGCACAAATGACCTCAAACTGTCAGTTTTTTGTTCCTTTGTGACTGTTGAGGTGATCTTATCACTCACATGGGGTCAGTTACGTTTAGGTGAACTCAAACACGATCAATCCAGTTCCAGCTCCTCCCAAGTTCTACCAACTGGGACTGTGAGTAAAAAGACTCTTAAATGTCAATGCGGGGTTCCTCTTTCATTTGATACGACCTTGAGGCGTCGCTCAAAAGCTGCGTCTGGCTTTGCAACAATCCTGCTCAGACTAAGTGATTTAGCTTTAGCTGGGAAAATGGCATTAACCTTCCAAAATAAAGAGCTCATTGATATTTATTAACTTTGAGCTCCTACAAAAAGATGAAACCAGAATGAGTTCATTGGACTGATGGGAGCAATGGGACCGGAAGACCTGGAAGTCCTGGAAGTCCTGGAAGTCCTGGAAGAATGACTGCTGAATACAAGATGGGCTTCTTGGTCATGTGACTGAGGGCATCATCATCCGGTGTGGGCAGTCCCTGAGCTGCTGGGCCTCAGACGTGATGAGGGTGATGAGGGTCATGAGGAAGTCATGAGGAGGATCATGAGAAGGATCATGAGGAGGATCATGAGGAGGATCATGAGGAGGGTCATGAGGGTCATGAGGATCACGAGGGTCATGAGGGTTATGAGGAGGATCATGAGGAGGATCATCAGGAGGGTCATGAGGGTCATGAGGATCACGAGGATCATGAGGGTTATGAGGAGGATCATGAGGAGGATCATGAGGAGGGTCATGAGGGTCATGAGGATCACGAGGGTCATGAGGGTTATGAGGAGGATCATGAGGAGGGTCATGAGGAGGATCATGAGGATCATGAGGATCATGAGGAGGGTCATGAGGAGGATCATAGGATCATGAGGATCATGAGGAGGATCATGAGGATCATGAGGAGGGTCATGAGGGTCATGAGGAGGATCATGAGGATCATGAGGAGAATCATGAGGATCATGAGGAGGGTCATGAGGAGGATCATGAGGAGAATCATGAGGATCATGAGGAGGGTCATGAGGAGGATCATGAGGAGGATCATGAGGAGGATCATGAGGGTCATGAGGAGGGTCATGAGGGTCATGAGGAGGATCATGAGGATCATGAGGAGGATCATGAGGAGGATCATGAGGAGGGTCAGGAGGAGGATAATGAGGGTCATGAGGAGGATCATGAGGATCATGAGGGTCATGAGGTGGGGTATGAGGGTCATGAGGAGGGTCATGAGGAGGATCATGAGGATCATGAGGATCATGAGGAGGGTCATGAGGAGGATCATGAGGATCATGAGGATCATGAGGAGGGTCATGAGGAGGATCATGAGGATCATGAGGATCATGAGGAGGGTCATGAGGAGGATCATGAGGATCATGAGGATCATGAGGAGGGTCATGAGGGTCATGAGGAGGATCATGAGGATCATGAGGAGAATCATGAGGATCATGAGGAGGGTCATGAGGAGGATCATGAGGAGGGTCATGAGGAGGGCCATGAGGGTCATGAGGAGGATCATGAGGATCATGAGGGTCATGAGGGTCATGAGGAGGGTCATGAGGATCATGAGGGTCATGAGGTGGGTTATGAGGGTCATGAAGAGGGTCATGAGGAGGGTTATGAGGGTCATGAGGAGGGTCATGAGGAGGGTCCTCTGACCACCAGCAGCAGTAGTGCGCTGTTAGACGACCTGACCAGGCTGCAACACATCACAGCCCACCCCACAACACTGCCACATGGGGTCAAAGGTCAACGTCACTCACCCCCAGAAATTAAAAATAAAGATGCCACACACATAGTTGGAAGTGCTAGTGTGTATTTTTTTGTCATCACAGAGCAGCACGTCATGACATTTGTGGAAAGTGCAGCGGACATTTTCTTTTTCCTAAAGTGGATTTTCACTGAAAGGGAGGAGGGTGAGGAGGGTGAGGAGGGGGGAGGAGGGGGGAGAGAAACATCGTATCCCAGTGAGAAACAAATGTTTGATGAATTGTGTCTTAAATCTGTGTAGCAGAAAAGAACAGGACACTTTTTTCTCGCTGAAACTCATTTTCACAGAGATGATGAGGTTGTGTGGGGGCAGAAGCTGCATGTGTGAGCGCATCAACACGTGTGAGCACATTTACAGATACATAGCAACACACTCACACACACACCTCCTTCAGCCTGCACACTTCACTTTTCTTTCAATTTTTACCCTTTACCCCTTAAACCCTTCCCATTTGACCTTAGACCCAAACACACACTCTCTCTCTCACACACACTCACACACATACAATCACACACACTCAGTCACACACACACACTCAGTCACACACTCAGACCCACACTCACTCACACACACACTCAGTCACACACACTCACACACACACTCAGTCACACACACTCACACACACACTCACACACACTCACACACATGCACACTCTCTCTCTCTCACACACACACACTCACACACACACACACACACACACACTCACACTCATATACACTCACACACACACACACAACACACTCTCACTCACACTCACACACACACACACACTCACACACACACACTGTCACACACACACACACTCACACTCACACACACACACACACACACACTGTCACACACACACACTGTCACACACACACACACACACACTGTCACACACACACACTGTCACACACTGTCTCCAGGGTCAGCAGCCACATGCTCAGCCTTCGATCTCCTATAGGTCAACCTGTGTGTGACCTACAGCGTGAGGGCTTTGGGGGTGTGTGTTCCCGTGGGTCAGCTCTAACAGGGATTTACTGCCTGGACGTCGGGCCGTAGGGTCGACTCCCAAGACGCATTGATCCACCATTGATCAGACATCAATGGGTCAGTGGTGTCATTCTGATGCTGTTTACCACCTCATTACTGGAGCATGATGGCATCCTCAGGATGGCCCCCTACACCAGTGTGTGTGTGAGTGTGAGAGTGTGTACGTGTGTGTGAGCGTGTGTATGTGTGTGAGTGTGTACGTGTGTGTGAGTATGTGTGTGAGGCTGTATGTGTGTGTGAGCGTGCGTGAGTGAGTGTGTATGTATGTGAGTGTGTACGTGTGTGTGAGTGAGTGTGTGTGTGAGTGTGTACGTGGGTGTGAGTATGTATGTGAGGGTGTATGTGTGTGTGTGACTGTGAATAAGTGCTTGTGAGTGAGTGTGTGTATGTGTGTGTGTGAGTGTGTTTGAGTGAGTGTGTGTGTGTGAGTGAGTGTGTGTGAGTGTGTGTGTGAGTATGTGTGTGAGGGTGTACGTGTGTGAGTGTGAGTGAGTGAGTGTGTGTGAGTGTGTTTGAGTGAGTGTGTGTGTGTATGTGTGTGTGAGTGAGTGAGTGCAAGTAAGTGTGTGTGAGTGAGTGTGTGTGTGAGTGTGTGTCCTTGTAATATTAATAATAGTGGTACCTGTGCCAGTGTGGGAAACTTTTTTTTAAAACCGCATTTAATAAAGATGAACAATAAAATATACAGCATCCATCCATCATCCGTCATCCATCCATCATCCCTCCACCCCCCCCCCCACCAGACCCTCAGTGGTCCCAGTCCTGTCCCTCCTGACTGTTCCTCCTAAACTCACAACCCACGTGTGTGTGTGTGTGTGTGTTCCCTCACAAAGACAACGTTCCCTCAGGTTCTCTGATGTTCAGTGCTGCTAAAGAGCGTTCCCTTCAAAGCGCGGCGGTGGCCTTAATCTAAAAACACGCCCGACACCAAACAAGCGATAAGGAGCATGAAGGAAAGATTTAAGAGCTACACGAGCGAGAACCCGCCCGCTTTGACTCGAAGCCCCGGGGAGCCGTTTGAGCTCATCACGCCGAGCACGCCGCACCAACGCCGTCGTTCACAACACACACACAACACGCACACAACACACACACACACAACACACACGCAAGCACTTAGTTCATCTATTAGAGACATTTGGGTGATTTCCTCCACTTTGCTGCTTTTTAAAAAAATAAAGTAAAGTAAAACGTTTGTATAATAGAACAAGAGTGAAGCAGGAGGTGTTTCATGTCCTCATCCAGGCAGCTCCACCACGTGACGCCCCAGATTGATGGAGGGAATCTGAGGGAATCTGGGGGAATCTGAGGGCGTGGGAGGGTGGTCGGAGCATTGAGGGTGGGTCACCTTCACCTGTGGTGGGGGCGGGGCCTCCTCGTGGACCGAGGCCCAGCTTCAGAGACACCACCTCTCTCCTTATTTATCGTCTCCAGACTTTAATTAAGGCCGAACTTGACGTTCGTGGACGTCCAGCACGGCGCTCCGCAGGTCCTGACATCATGGTGAGGGCATGGGGGACCAGCGTGGGTTCAGCTGGATGCTGCTGCAGCACACATCCTGACGGGGGGGAGGCTGAGGGGCCCCTCCCCAGGTGATGTGAGCCCGTTACATACCTGAGAGAGAGAGGGGGGGGGGCAGATAGAGGGAGAGAGGGAGAGACAGAGAGATAGAGGGAGAGAGGGAGAGACACAGAGATAGAGGGAGAGAGGGAGAGACAGAGAGATAGAGGGAGAGAGGGAGAGACAGAGATAGAGGGAGAGAGGGAGAGACAGAGATAGAGGGAGAGAGGGAGAATTTCCAGCAAAGAGGAAAACCCAGTAATATGAAATGGGAATGAGTGTTGGCAGAAGCCCAAATGAACAAGAGCAATCAGGGCATGAAGAGGACCATTATGGTGTACCCTGTGTGTGTGTGTGTGTGTGTGTGTTCATCCACCTGGATACAATAATATCCTGCTGCTGCGTAATTCTCACACATGATTGTGTATGATGTGATGGTGATGATGATGATGATGATGGTGATGATGATGATGATGATTGAAGGTAATTAACTATCCAGGACAGAGAAGATGTGTTGTGGTGTGTGTGTGAGTGTGTGTGTGAGTGTGTGTGTGAGAGTGTGTGTGTGTTTTAAACACATCTCTGCTCCACAGCTGATGCTCCCATCTCCTCCTCCTCTCCTCTCCGTTCATCATCATTCCTTCACGATGGAAGAGGGCTGCGTGGTCGCTTTAGGCCACGCCCCCTCTCCGCCCCCCGCTGCCTGATGACAAATAACAATCGCTCCTTTTGATTGTGTTTGGAAAACCAGGGTGATTCGTCCAGGTCGGACTGTAGTTCAGGAGCGTTGTACCGTTGCTCTGTCCCGATGAGCCCTGGCGCCCGCCACATGGGCGCGGTGGCGGAGCGCTCCTCAATCGTTCCTTCACCCCTAAATCATCTGTGCGCTCCTCAGAGGTCAAAGGTCAGCTTTGAACCTTCCTACTGGGATGAGGAAGCGCGTCGGCGTGCCGGCGGTGACGCTCCCAGGAGGTGACGGGGGCGGGCTCAGGTGGTCGTGAGGGGGACGCGGCGTCCTGACCCAGTTAGACGTGTTTGTGTGGGACACAGGACAGATGCATCGGTTTAGCTCAGTCACGTGACCGCGGTGACCTCGCAGCAGGGACGCGGGGGAATTGTGTGTGTGTGTGTGTTTCTCACACACACACACACACACACACACACACACACACACACACACACTTGTGTGCAGGGAGTGTGAGCCGCCCTGCGCTCTGAATGCTGATGGGTCCGTCTGTGAGGACCAGGAGGCTTCAGGGAGAACACAGGACGTTTGTCCCACCGCCGTGTGACCACGCCGAGGTCCACATCAGGCCGCACACTCAGGCGTCCCTCCCCTGCGCGTCTCGTCCCCCGAGGCGTCGCGGTGGGACCAGGCGTCCACATGAGGACGTCTGGAGACGACTCTGAGACCTTCTGACGTGGACAGACTGCAGAAGGTCTGCTCAGCCTTTGGACTGAGCGCAGCTCTGTGGACGATGTCCACGTCCTCTGTGGCGTCCCCGTCCTCAGACGGAGGGACTCACACACACTTTGGGCTGTAAATAAACGTGAGGGCTGAAGACCCCGTCCCTCTCTGAGACACTGATGTGGGGGGGGGACATGTGGAGACACGCCCATGAGGGACAGACGCCCATTCTCAGCCCTCACACACACGCACACACACACACACACACACATTCAGTAGGTCTCCCTCACTTCCACATTCTAATGGAAGACGGCCAAATGGAGCCGCTGGGCTCATAAAAGCTCCATCCTGCTCCATAAAGAGCGGAATAAAACACACTTAAAGCACCAGTCGACAGAGGAAATGTGCTTTATGCCGCCGTTCATAACCCTGAGGGTTTGGATACATTAAGGCTCAGAGTTATGGCGCCGCTGCATCAGGAGCGTGGGCCAGCGCCACTGTGTCTTCAGGAGGACATCCACCAACATCAGCCCTGAGTCAGGGGGGCCCCTCTGCAGAGGGGGGGCTCTCAGCAGAGGGGGGGCCCTCAGCAGAGGGGGGGCCCTCAGCAGAGGGGGGGCCCTCAGCAGAGGGGGGGCCCTCCCAGAGGTGCTGCTCCCTCCACATCTGGAGGAGCCCCCTCCCTCAGGACCGTGGGACGGGAGGGGCTGTCTGTCTGTCTGTCTGTCTGTCTGGCTGTCTGTCTCTCTGGCTGTCTGTCTGTCTGGCTGTCTGGCTGTCTGTCTGGGGCGGGCCAACCTCTGGAGGCCTCACATCTGGAGCCTCCCTGTCCCCCCAGGCTCCTTCATGGTGGTCAACGCCTCAGGACGGGCGTCGGGCCAGAAGGCGCACCTCTACATGCCCGTGCTGAAGGAGAACGACACGCACTGCATCGACTTCCTGTACTCTCTGTCCAGCCGCGACGGAGCCAGCCCAGGGACCCTCAACGTCTACATCAAGGTGTGTGTGCGTGTGTGTGCGTGTGTGTGTGTGTGTGTGTGCGCACCAATCCCAGGTGCCCATCAATAGTGATGCTTTATGCACTGAGATGTGTGAACCCCTGACAAGGGGTCAGGCTTCACTCCCAGCTGAATAACACACACATACACACACACACACACACACACGTTGTCCCCGCAGGTGAACGGAGGCTCCCAAGGCAACCCGGTGTGGAACGCCTCTGACACCGTCACTGAAGGCTGGGTCAAGGCTGAGCTCGCCATTTCAACATTCTGGCCCAACTCTTACCAGGTAACCCCCCACACACACACACACACACACACACACACACACACACACACACACACACACACACACACACACACGTCATGGAGCCACTGCCAACATGAACCAGGCTTGTGACGGTGTGTGTGACAGTGGAAGGACGCCCCGTTCACACACTCGTAGGAGGTAAGGAGGGCTCAGGTGTTCACGTTCAACACTGTTGTGGGTGTGTTTTGGTTTAAAGCCGCAGGTCACAGGTTTTTATTTTGTTCAGTATTGGAAGAAAGAAAGAAAAAAAACTCTAAATGTTTTTCATTGCTATATTATGAGCTTTTAAACGTTTTTTCAAAATTAATGAAGTATAGAAGAACAGAATGGGATTCTGCTGCTATAAGTCAAATAGAAAAGTAATTATAAAGAAACAACTAAACCTATTTTATATCGCACTTTCCCCTGAAAAGGAGTTTTGAACAAACCCCAAAAATCAAATCAAAGATCTGTCAGCTGATATTCTGAATAAAGAGAAGAGAAGATAACCAGAGAGAAGACACTTTTCTTTTTAAGGACCCAAACAACCTTCATCGATGTTTCTCTGCTCGTCTCGTCCATTAGACGACCGTAACGATCAGGCTCTTCCTTCCACAATCCATAACTGGGAATTACGAACCTGTTGAGTGTTTTGGACTTCTTTGGAAAAATAAAGATAAAGATTAATAACGTATCTTTTAATAGCTGCGCATTAATTAAGCGTAACATGTGGAGTTATCTGAGGCCAGAAGTGTTGGACTCCCGCTGAGATAATGAGCTGTTTCCATTTCAAAATGGTGGCCCATGCATAGTGAAGGAGGAATTCTCTCTGAACAGGAATTATTTGCCCCCCCCCCGGGACCCCAGCGTGTTTGCAGTAATTATCCGAGAGGCCCGAGGACGGTCGGAACCACGAGGCTCCGAACGAGAGCGTTTCAAACCCTTAAGACAACATCGATCCGCCAAGCAGCAAATGAAGCCTGAGAGAAAAGAGGAGGAGAAAGAGGAGG
>CAJVRN010000141.1:1072500-1075000 GCA_911728415.1 Lagocephalus sceleratus
GTGTGTGTGTGGGGTGTGTGTATGTGTGTGTGTGTGTGTGTGTGTGTGTGGGGTGTGTGTGTGTGTGTGTGTGTGTGTGTGTGTGTGTGGGGTGTGTGTGTGTGAGTGTGTGTGTGTGTGTGTGTGGGGTGTGTGTGGGGTGTGTGTGTGTGTGTGTGTGTGTGTGTGTGTGGGGTGTGTGTGGGGTGTGTGTGTGTGTGTGTGTGTGTGTGTGTGTGTGTATGTGTGTGGTGTGTGTGTGTGTGTGTGGGGTGTGTGTGTGTGGTGTGTGTGTGGTGTGTGTGTGGGGTGTGTGTGTTTGTGTGGTGTGTGTGTGTGTGGGGTGTGTGTGTGTGTGTGGGGTGTGTGTGTATGTGTGTGGTGTGTGTGTGTGTGTGTGTGGGGTGTGTGTGTGTGTGTGTGTGTGTGTGTGTGTGTGTGTGTGTGGGGGGTGCAGGAAGACTCATAAAAAGCCTTTAAAGATGTTCTCCAGCCCTTCAGCGCGGTGGTGCTGGTGCAGGGGCGTGAGGTGTGTGTCTGACCAGGCTTCTCCTCACAGGAAAGGCGCCTCACTTCCTGCGCCTGCAGAACGTGGAGGTCAACGTGGGCCAGAACGCCACCTTCCAGTGCACGGCGGGGGGGAAGTGGTCCCAGCACGACAAGCTGTGGCTACAGGTTCGTACCTTCTCAGTGTGATGGTGAGCAGCACGCTCCCGTAGGTCCTCCAACAGAAGCTCAGTCCATCCTGGAGCAGGAAGGCCGTCACAGCCACACACTCCTGGTTCCAGTTCTACCTGAACCTGAGAAAAATCACGCTTTTTCCCCCCGCGTGTAAAAAACCAGGACTTCTAAGAATATATTAGAGCAGCGTTCAGCGCGCATTCATCAAGATCACGCTGAAATATGCGCAGTGTGGACCTCCATAAATCACACACAATCAGAGAGGAGCAGAAACATCACCAATAAATCAGCTGGATACGAGAGCAGCTGGACCCAGGACCTGGGCCTGGACCTGGGCCTGGACCTGGGCCTGGGCCTGGGCCTGGGCCTGGACCCAGGACCTGGGCCTGGGCCTGGACCTGGACCCAGGACCCAGGACCTGGGCCTGGACCTGGGCCTGGACCTAGGGGGCCTGGGCCTGGGCCTGGACTTGGACCTGGACCTGGGCCTGGGCCTGGGCCTGGGCCTGGACCTGGACCTGGACCTGGACCCAGGACCTGGGCCTGGGCCTGGACCTGGACCCAGGACCTACGCCTGGGCCTGGGCCTGGGCCTGGGCCTAGACCTGGGCCTGGGCCTGGGCCTGGACTTGGGCCTGGGCCTGGGCCTGGGCCTGGGCCCTGGACCTGGGCCTGGACCTGGGCCTGGGCCTGGGCCTGGACCTGGATGGGTCATTAAGACCCAGATTGCGTAACATCTCATTTCCTGAGCTCCACACTTGACTGCTTTATTTCCGTATCGATTAAACACCCTCGCCCGTTTCCGCCCCAGCGCCTCCGCCTGCACAAACGTGAGGGTGTGTGACTCCGCTCATTTATATTCATGAGCGCTGACAGGTGTGTGTGTCCATGACACAAGGGGGCCTGCAGGGAGGGCGGTGTAGAGGGGGGACGTTGGGCCCCTAACCCAGGGCCCTCGGCACCCCAGGCCCCCCTGACCCAGGGCTCCTCTGACCCAGGCCCCCTTGACCCCGTCCCCTCTGACCCAGGGCCCCCCTTGACTCAGGCCCCCCTGACCCAGGCCCCCCTGACCCAGGCCCCCCTTGACCCAGGGTCCCTCTGAACCAGGGCATTTGGCCCCCCCAGGGCCATCCTGACCCAGGCCCCCCTGACCCAGGCCCCCTTGACCCAGGCCCCCTGACCCAGGCCCCTCTGACCCAGGGCCCCCTTGACCCAGGCCCGACCCAGGCCGCCTGACCCAGGGCCCCCTTGACCCAGGCCCCTGACCCAGGCCCCCTGACCCAGGCCCCCTGACCCAGGCCCGCCCCGACCCAGCCCCTTGACCCGGCCTCTGAACCAGGGCATTGCCCCCAGGGCCATCCTGACCCAGGCCCCCTTGACCCAGGCCCCTGACCCAGGCCCCCTGACCCAGGGCCCCCTGACCCAGGCCCCCTGACCCAGGCCCCCTTGACCCAGGGCCCCCTTGACCCAGGCCCCCTGACCCAGGCCCCCTGACCCAGGCGCTCTGACCCAGGCCCCTTGACCCAGGCCCCCTGACCCAGGCCCCCTGACCCAGGCCCCCTTGACCCAGGGCCCCTCTGAACCAGGGCATTTGGCCCCCCCAGGCCCCCCTGACCCAGGCCCCCCCAGCCTGCCCACACAGACCCTACCCACCAGAGATGGGGGTCCCAGTGGTCCAGGCCTCAGCCCCTCTCTCCCTGCAGCAGTGGAACGGCAGAGACACGGCGCTGATGGTCACCAGGGTGGTCAACCACCGCCGCTTCTCCGCCACCGTCAGCGTGGGCGACACCTCCACGCGCAGCACCAGCCGCTACCGCTGCGTCATCCGCTCCGACGGGGGCT
>CAJVRN010000141.1:1082500-1090000 GCA_911728415.1 Lagocephalus sceleratus
CAGCAGAGAGATGGATGGAGATGATGTAGAGGAGTGATTAAAGTGGGACGAGGAGACAGTGACTGATGGGAAGTGAAGTGGGCCAGAGGTGGAGGGCGTGCGTGTGTGTGTGTGTGTGTGTGTGTGTGTGTGTGTGTGTGTGTGTGTGTGTGTGTGTGTGTGTGTGTGTGTGTGTGGTGGGCTGGAACATGTGTTTCCTGGTGAATGTTGCTGTTTAGAGCTGTCACATCCTTTTTACACGCTCTCTCCCTCCCTCTCTCTCCCTTCCTCCCTCCCTCGCCCCCCTTCCTCCCTTCCTCCCTCCCTCTCTCCCTCCCTCTCCCTCCCTCCCCCCCCCACCCTTGTATGATGTGATAGCAGCAGGCAGGTATGACAGATGTTCAGAGGGCTGCTGGCTGCTGTTGCCTCTGTAGCTGTGTGTGTGTGAGTGTGTGTGTGTGTGTGTGTGTGTGAGTGTGTGTGTGTGTGTGTGTGTGTGTGTGTCCACACCTCGTCTCCCCACCTCTCTGTTCACGTTAACTTCTGGATGTGTCCCCGGGGGCCCGCGGGGACCCGCTGCGTTGGGGGCGTGGGCCCTGGAACGTCCTCGTCGGTGCACATTGGCTGTCGATGTGAGGACGGGGGTCCGGTGGCTCGGCGACGCGTCGCCGTTTGACATCTGAGTCGGCGAAGGCGGCTCACGGTCGGTCCACGCCACTGAAGCCTCGGCGCAGTCTGACCGAGACCGCCGACTCTTCAGAGGTCTCAGACTGACTCCGGTGTCCTTCGTCCCTGTGGACACGCCCCCTCCCGTGTGACCACGGTTTCCTCGACCGTCTCCGCCCCCGTGGTTGCCTCGGAGCATCTCCCCGTGACCCCGGCGGCTCCGGGGGGGTTTCCGGGTGCGCCCCCGCAGCCAGGCGGGTCCTGAGGCGAGCCCGGATGGGGATCGGGGAGGTGTGAGCAGATGAATCCTCCATTTGCTGGAGGCGCGGCGAGGACGCGGCCTTGATGAATGATTGATTTCCCTCCGCCCGCCCTGCCTCTGCGTTCATTTAATCACTGCTTCCTTCTCAAGGCTCTCACGGCCACCTCGCTCTCTCTCTCTCTCTCTCTCTCTCTCTCCGAGGACCGCTCCTTCTCCTCGCCGATTTCGTAACCGGCCGTCAGAGCTGCCTCCTGGCCTTGCTCGACCGCCGCCGTGGTCCAGCAGAAACGCCGCCGTCGTCCACGGCTCCAAAAGGCGTCTTCAGGAGACCCAGATAAATCTCCACGAGGCCTTCTTTAAGTTAAATATCGGCTGTGGTCGGGACCTCCGTAACCACCAGCCTCATTTTCGGCTGAAAAGCGCTAACGTAAGCATTGGCTAATATTGGCTAAAGACGCACTTTTCACCGTTATCGACGTTAAATCAAGCTTCTTTATATTTGGTGGACCTCTCCTCCCTCTCCTACCTTTGCGGAAGGCCGATGCTCATGAGCGCGGGCTAATATACGACACTCCATAAAGGTTTAATTCTCAGGCGGGTTATAGACTCTTCACTCCCCCCATTCCGTGTAAAGACGCTCTTTATGTGAAGGATGGTAATATGAGTGTTGGCTAATGTGTAGCTCCATAAAAATAGATTTTTAATTCACTTGCTGGCCGTGTGCTGATCTGGCCCACAGCGCTGCTGCCTGGCGTCGCAGCCTGGCGAAGGGCTCCGTCAGACACGCATCAAAGCTTCAGACGTGTTCTTTGAGGGGCCCACGTGCTAGGTGCGTGATGCTGCGTGATGCTGCGTTTGTGCGTCTGCGTTTGGTACCATTGTGTTTCCCGCCCGGGTCAAGTCTCTGACTGAAACGTCCCTGAGTGCATCTTTGGTAAATAACGTCGAACCTCTAAAGGTTTCTTCCTATTTTCTTGGTAAGTAGTCTAAATGTGTTGCTACTCGTTTGTACATCAGGCTCTTGGGGGAGCTCTCAGAGTTCCCTTTTTTATTACTTTATCTTTTTTTCTGTGTCACGGTTTTCACGAATCCCCACATTCTCATTTAGAGTCAATAATATTTTTGAATAAACTAAAAAAAAAAAATCTAAAATGAAGTCATCTGCTTATGAACGCGGTGACAAATGTTGGTTGGGATTGGAGTTTAAAGACGAAGAGCACGCTTGGGTTTTATTTTTAGATGCAGAGAGAAATAAAGGAAATGCTCCAGAGTTAAGCCGTTTTCTACCTATCAGAATTGTAGCAGCAGTTTATAAACGAGGGCACGATGGTGAAAGCCCACCCCATCACATATTGATTATTTTAATTACACACATAACGGAGTCAATTAGTTATTTATCTGTATTCTCTCTGGGGGGCGTGGTCCACCTCATCTGTACTCAAACAGTTCAGCGTGTATCAAGACGTCTGTGAACGTCAAAGATGGTACATTCAGATCCCACTTAAGGCCGAGCGCTTCATGGAGTCACTTCTCTTATTTTCTACTAAAATGATTCTCCCTGAATTCAGAAAAGACGAACAGATGACGGCATAAATCTCCCCAGCAACAGCACTTTATTTGGGGGGGGGGGGTCCTGCTGGAGCAGCAAGCGGGGAAGTTTGTCTGAGAACTGGAGTGTGAACAGCTTTAAAAAACAGTGTCAGACTTGAACACACACACACACACACACACACACACACACACACACACACACACACGTGGTGTTACTCATCCCACCTCCTTGCAGCTCCGGTGTTGATTACAACTGCTGAAAGAAAGAAAAAGTGTGTATTCACCGTGGCGCTGCTGTCGGTACACAGAGCTGCAGAGTGAATGTGTCAGTCTGGATTCTTCACACTGTCTCTCAGGTCCACAGATGTGTGTGTGTGTGTGTGTGTGTGTGTGTGAGACTGTTAATATGTGACAGGGAAAGGGAAGAACTTTGGGCACTTACTGGTTCTTGATGTATGAAACGCTAAACATCAAAACCCAAAAGTTTATCCGAGCCGTTGATGTCCATGCCAGCGTGTGTGACTGCCCCTCCAGTTAGGAGTTAACCCTTTCAGTTCAGCCTTCACACAGACGCTGAACCACACCCAGGCACCAGTCACTGTAGCCGCCAGCGTGGTTCGTGCAGCTACCAGTGAAACCCAAATCAAGGATGACCTGTGGCAGGAGATAGAAGAACCTGTTCGCTTTTGGCCTGCAGTTATATTACTTATACACACACACACACACACATCCTGCAGGGCTGTCCTTTGTTAGTAAGCCATCAGAATCCAATTTGTCCCTCATTAAGGCAGAGTAGGTGGCATCATACCTGGTAGGGAGGGCACGCGCCGTCTAAATGCCCCTCATGGTCCTCCCAAACAGGAAGATCAATAAGACCTTGTAAAACCAAAGGAAAACACACACACAGGAAAACACACATGTAAGCAGGGTTTATTCCTGGATGAGTGTCACAACCTACAAAGGAACTGGCAAAGCACAAAAAGGAATGTGTGTGTGTGTGTGTGTGTGTGTGTGTGTTTGATCACAATTCCACCAAAAGCCTCAGAAAGGCAGAATAACGAGGCCCCAGGTAGCGGCGTGTCTTTAATTGACCCTGTGATTGCTGCTCTTGATGGATGAATCCAGCAGCCCCCCCCCCACGCTCTATCGACAACGTTATCGGAGTTGGAGCCAGCGGTGAACTTTTCCAAACGCAAACATGTCTTACGTGCAGACGGATCACACACGCACCAAGAGCACAAAGTGAGTCATTTACTCGGTTAACCAGGGTGGCAGCGCTCCTGGAGGGACGGACAAGTGCGGGGTCTGTCTGTGCACGGGGCCCAGGTTCAGCCTTAATTGGTGCTCTTTGGTAATTGTTCTTTGGGGAGCAATTTGCATTGTTACCAAGGCAACAAGCTCGCCTTTTTCAGCGAGTTGAACAGTAAAAAGACAGAGTGGAAGAGAAAGGCGGTGAAGGGGTAAAGAGGAGGCAGTCTGAAAAAGATGAAGATGAAGATAATGGCTGATTATGGACCAGACGAGAGCGGAAGAGTGAGAAGCAAGCGGGGGGGGGGGGTGAAGGTGGACTGTGCTTAGCAGAGGACAGATGAAATTAGAACTCTGAAATTCTACTTTTCAGATGGGGACATTTGATATTTTAGTAAATCATTTCTTACTTACCTGCACTTTATTGGTTTCTTCTCATCAATTATAGACATTTAGCTGATGTGAAAAGTCTTTAACCTTAAAAAAAAATTTGAAAATTAACCTTTAAAATAAAAAAATAAAAAAATAAAATAAAATAAAAAAATAAAAAAAACATAACAACAACAATAATAATAATAATAATAATAATAATAATAACAATAATAATAATAATAATAATAATAATAATATTAAAGCGTCCCTGTAAGGGTAATTAAAGGACTAAAGCTATTGATTGGCCCCGTTCTTGTTCTGGTTTTCCCTCCAACATTTCTGGACACTTCCTCTGGTTAACTGGAATCACATCATCTATCGCACCTTTTAATCGCCAAAGTAAATAAATAATCAAGCGTGTGATAAATGAGGGGCCTCGCTAAGTCGTCCGACAGTCAAAAGCTTTTGTGGGCTTTCAGCCTGGTTCGGTCCAGTCTGTCGGAGCCTTGATGTTCAGTCGTGAGTGTGCAGATGAGCAGATCAAAGACGGCCTTCATCATGTTGCGTTTTAAAAGCGCACCACATGTGCTCACCTGTTTCGTGAGGTTTAGTGAGCTAATCCTGTTTGTTTTAAAGGTCTTGAGGAAAACCGGAAAAAGGAACGTTGAGCTGGAGAGGGTGAGCTGGTGGCTGGTGATTGGCTGGAGCTACAGGGCGAATGCTGATGCGTGTCTTCTGACTTAAGGAGGAACCTTACGCCCTTTTCCAAAACTGGAAACACAAAACCCAACTTTCAAACCGTCTTCACAAAACCTCTGACTCCTCTGGCCGGATCAGACGGACCCCTCAGAACCAGTGTTCTCAGAATCAATGTCTTCAGATCATCAAAATTAGAACACCAGCGAGCGTTCAATAAAACATGACATCAGAAAGTGAAGAACAGTGTTCAGGGCGCGCAGCTCCGAAAGACAAATGTTCAGAATCAAACGTGATGTGAAGCCTCAGCCAGACGGACGGCGGCAGGCGCGGTCTCTGAGGCCCGACCGGCGAACGGGAACACAAAGCAGATTAGAGGACACCGCGAACGCCGTGTAAGATCAAAGCCGAGCGATTCGCTCGCGGAGAAGCCGCCCGACATCAGAGGCGTGTTCGCCCTCGGACACCGGGGGGGGGGACGAGTCCACGGAGGTTCAGACCTTCACCTTCCACCGCCACGCGGGGAACACTCGCCACGCGGGGAACGCTCGCCACGCGGGGAACGCTCGCCACGCGGGGAACGCTCTCCAGCAGCGCTCGAGGCACGCAAACACCGGTCCTGCACATCAATTACGCTCGTCACTGATAACAACGCTTGTTGGGGATTACAATTTGAATTCTCTCTTTCTATTCTCTGGTATGTCCACAACACACTGATGACTTTGAAACACACAAAACTAGAAACACTCGGAGAGCGCAGACCTCCGCCAAGTTCAGATGTGGATCAGCCTTTGGAATATGATGGAGGACCCCATCGTCCATCCTTGAGTCACATCTCATGGGGTTTGGTCAATCATTAACTGATATTGAGACACAACATGTTTGGCCCCGTTTACCACAATGTTAACGAACATTTAAAGTGATCCAGAATCCAGGATTTCTTCTGGATCACCGCCAAAATGAAACCAGTTCTTCCTTTTTACATTTAAACAAATCCTGAACGTTTCATCAAAATCGGTCCAGAACTTTTTCAGTTATGTTGCTAACAGACAGACAGACACACACACACACACACACACACACACACACACACACACACACACACATAAACATAACCTCCTTGGTGGAGGTAACAAGGCGGCTGTTTTACAAACACACCAGCGAGGTCCTCCTGCCAGAGATCAGCCCAACTGGGCCGCTGGGCGTTGTGATGCGAGGCTCCTCCTCCTGTGGCTGACGGACGTTCTCAAGTGCGCTTGTGCGCCTCTTTGCCTCTGGTGTCGTGTCACACCGTGGCGTGAACTACGGGGGGCTCAGCCCTCCCTAATGAGACACGAGCGCCCCTGGAACCTTGATTTGTGTCTTTTTTCTTGCGTGTTTTGTCGTCACAATCGTGGCTCGTGTGTGAAATAAGGCTGCTGTTGTGTGTGGTCTGTGCACGAGGGCGCCTCGCCACCACCTCACGACCGACCATCGGTCTGTCTTCCTACCTGCGTCTGCGTCTGTGGGGTTTCCACCCACGCACGTCATGACGGGACGCACTCATATACCTCCTTATATGGTGCTCATTGACAATCTGTGGGCGGGGCTTTGGGCCTGTAGCTGATGACCAGGAGTGTGCTGACGCGTCACGATGGATCGGCCTTTGTGATGAACCTGTTTTAGTAACCTTTTGTCCTAAACACGTGTGTGTGTGTGTGTGTGTGTGTGTGTGTGTGTGTGTGTGTGTGTGTGTGTGTGTGTGAAGCTCATGTACCTGTTCTCTGAAGGCCTCCCCCACTAAGGCCTTAACCTGTCCTACAGCCACCCTGACACCATCTCAGTCATGTTCCATGCGTGTCCTGGTACCCGTGTTCTCTGTGCTCATGATTCAATGTCTTGTTTTTCCTGATGGGAAAATCCCGTGGAGGAGTCCAGGGGCCCACCGGTGCACGGGTCCTCTTCTAACAGACTCTGTACCATGTGGTTGGCTATGGTGTGTTATGAGGTCATCAGACCAGGATGTGTTCACTTGACCATGTATGAGGGCTCCTGATATGGGGGGGTCTCTTTGTGTCCTCACATGTGTCCTGTACCTCCTCACATGTGTCCTGTACCTCCTCACACGTGTCCTGTACCTCCTCACATGTGTCCTGTACCTCCTCACACGTGTCCTGTACCTCCTCACATGTGTCCTGTACCTCCTCACACGTGTCCTGTACCTCCTCACATGTGTCCTGTACCTCCTCACGTGTCCTGTACCTCCTCACATGTGTCCTGTACCTCCTCACACGTGTCCTGTACCTCCTCACATGTGTCCTGTACCTCCTCACACGTGTCCTGTACCTCCTCACATGTGTCCTGTACCTCCTCACACGTGTCCTGTACCTCCTCACATGTGTCCTGTACCTCCTCACACGTGTCCTGTACCTCCTCACATGTGTCCTGTACCTCCTCACGCGTGTCCTGTACCTCCTCACACGTGTCCTGTACCTCCTCACATGTGTCCTGTACCTCCTCACGTGTCCTGTACCTCCTCACACGTGTCCTGTACCTCCTCACACGTGTCCTGTACCTCCTCACACGTGTCCTGTACCTCCTCACATGTGTCCTGTACCTCCTCACACGTGTCCTGTACCTCCTCACACGTGTCCTGTACCTCCTCACATGTGTCCTGTACCTCCTCACATGTGTCCTGTACCTCCTCACATGTGTCCTGTACCTCCTCACACGTGTCCTGTACCTCC